>RJWM01017724.1:0-42501 GCA_004363535.1 Dasyprocta punctata | reverse complement strand
CTGGGTACATTAGCTATTGAAAAAGAAAATTAATATTCCTGAATTGATAAACCTTGCATGTCTATGTCTGTCAATATGATCAACCCCTATGAAGGTAACGATATGTAATATTGTAACTACTGTCAAACTTCAACCACCTCAGAGTGTAAACCTACAGTGTAATTGTATCAGATCTGTCGTTGTTGTTGTTTGTCTTTCATGCTTTTTGTTTCTATCTTCTGTCTATTTTCTTTTAAATAAAATAAAAAAAAATAATTATGTACTGCAAACATGTAGTAACACAAATTTTTAAAAAATGAATGAGTCAGGGAAATGGATTGCCAAGCTGGTAATACTTGAATTAGGACTGGCAGAACGAAGAAGCAATTGATTGGCAAGGTCAGGAGTTCATGGGAACAGTATGTGCAAAGTCACAAAAGGAAGAGAAAACCATGGTAATATTAAAATGAATAATATTTTGCTGCATGCAGTGTCCATAGTTCAGTATATTAATGAGCTATTCTTGTTATACTTCGTTATAAATATCAGCTGCTATTTATCATATGGTTGTTCTCTGCCAGGCACTACGTCAAATGTATTATAAACACTCAATCTTTTTAACAGCCCAAATTCATTAGAACCCATAATTTTTTGAAAGACTATCATCATAGAAAGTAACAGTATTTTCTTTATGTATGAAAACAGCCTAGGATTTTAGGGCTGTTCTACTGTTTAGGATTTATGACTACAAAAATATATGTGGATAGCATTATTATTATTATTTTTAATTTTACAGATTCAGCATAGAGGTAGACTGTTCAGGTCCTGAGTCAGAAGAAATTATGTTTGAAGCCAAGATCTAACACTGAGGTTTATGATCTTAAGATAATTTAGTTAAATTCCCTGAGATTTAGTTTGCTAATCTAAACAACATGTGTAAGAGAACTTAGTTTGCAAGGTTAAAATTGTATTAAATGATGAATGTGAAGTGTTTAGTTCATTACATGGTTACTAAAAATTATTGATGATATTTATTATTACTATAATTTTTCAAGGGTAAATGTAATTATAGGGGCTTTGCTATGGGACCCTGGCATCTTCTGGTTCAGTTATATTCATGATGAGCCTAAAGAACACCTATAGAGTAGTTTAGATGCTCTATATCCAGCTGATTGACAGTGCCTATGATCAGTCAAAACTTTGCCTCATTAAAACTATTTTAACAGATGCTTCCAGGGAACATTTCAGAAATAGTGACCTTCTATATTTGGACAGGGCAGAGATGCTCTTTCAGCATTTGTTGCCATATATCTTTGCACTCTTGGGAATATACCGAAATGAGGAAGTTCTTTGACCTCTTCAAAGTGGATCTGTGAATAAATACAACTAACATAAGAAAGTTATGAAGATAAGTACATAGATGGCTAATGAACATTACTATTTCTCTTAGAGGACATATTGGGAAGTGAAAAATGTCAAAATTTTGGGGAAATAAACATGGGATATTTAAAATAATTCTGATATTGCTTATAAAAGAAAATATGAATGCCCCAGTACTACTTCATGCTACATATCGCAATACAACACAAGAGGAATAGGTTTTCCTTTCTTACCCAAATTAGCTAAGCAGAAGAAAATGTGAGGAAGTGGGAGGATATATATATGCACAAATAAATAAATTAACCAGTAACAACCCTTCCAGAAGACAAGGAAGAATTCAAAGAAAGACTAACTTTCTTAATATAGGTCAGTGATTAGTATGGTGCAGTCGAATTGGAAAAGTTTTAAATTTCAGGAAATGTTCATTACAGTAGGAAGAATTCATTGAAATGAAGTAAAATGGTAAATTTAATGTACTCATAGGATATTTATGTATTGTGGTAGCCTAGAAAAAAAACATGCAAAATGGGGGACTCAATTATGTATGATCAATATAGTAGTAAGATGCTCAAGGTAATACCTGAAATTATTACATATTTTTATTTTTACTTATTTATTTATTTTAAAGATAGTAAAATCCAACAGAACATAACAGAACAAAGTCAATCAGAACAAAGCAGTAGAACTGGTACAGAACTTTGAAGAAAAATAATGTGAATACAATAGCTACTATAGTATATCTTGTTATCTTCAGAATAGCTGACCATTCCAACAGGTCTCCTCCGGGGGTCTGTATATATTTTTAATTATAAGAGAAAAAAGAAAAATCAAGAAGCAAACAAACAAAAACAACAAAAGCAAAATGACAATAACAGCAACAACAACAACAAATGGCAATATAGGATTTCGAAACAGATGATAGGAATTTAAAAATGGTTGTTATACTGCATATTGTTGTCCTCAAAGAAATTGCTCAGGCTACCATATACAAGAATGCAAGACTGACAAAACAATAAAATTTCCCTTGATCAGTTTCTGTCCCTTTTACTGTATCTATTGTAACTTTGGATCTTACTATTTCAGTTTTTTGCACTAGGGAGATAAAATGGAGTTTACACATGTAAGTCTGATTTATTTCACTTATGTGTATGGTTTCTAGTTGCATCCACTGACCTATAAAAACCTTGAGTTTATCATTCTTTATGGCTGAGTAATACTCCTTTATATAAAAATGCCACATCTTTTTTATCCGTTTCTCAGTTTATGGGCATTTGGGTTGTTTCTAAGATTTAGCTATTACAAATTGTGTTGCTATAAACATGGGTGCACATATATAACTGTGGTATGATATTTTCAATTCTTCTCAAGGTAATATCTGAAATTATTACATATTTTTATTTTTATTTTTATTTATTTATTTATTTTGAAGATAGTAAAATCCCAGAAGGGGAGTAGCTGGATCAAATGGAACCTCTAATCTTAGTTTTCTGAGGAATCTCCTCACTGATTTCCACAGTGGTTGTACCAGTCTACACACACACCAACAGTGGAGAAGTGTTCCTTTTTCCCCAGCCCCAAAAGCATTTGCTATTGGTAAATTTCTTGATGTTAGCCATTCTTTGTGGAGTGAGATGATATCTCAGTGTTGTTTTAATTTGAATTTCCTGAATATCCAATGATGTTAAACATTTTTTTCATATATTTATTTGCATTTGTATTACTTCATCTGAGAATTGTGTATTCATTTCAGATAACCATTTTTGGATTGAGTCTTTAAATTTGGGGAGCCTCACTTTTTAAATTCTTTACATGTCCTAGATAAAAGTCCTTTGAGGGACAGTTGGCAAAAATCTTTTCCTGGTCTGTTGGTTTTCTTTTACCTCTGTTGGTGATTTCTTTTGGTGTGCAAACAGTTTTTAATAAGATGTGATTCTAGTTGTTGATTTTTTGAAGTACTTCCCATACAGTTTGGTTTTTGTTCATAAACTCTCAGCCTACCCCTATGTCTTGGAATTTTCTACCTACTTTGTCTTCCAATAGGTTTAGTGTTTCTGTCTTAATATTTAGATCTTTGATCCATTTTGATGTTACTTTAGTGCATGGTGATAGCCATGGGTCCAGTTTAAGTCTTAAGCATGTAGAAAGCCAGTTTTTCCTACACCACTTATTAAAGAGGCTGTCTTTCTTCCATTGAACAAGTTTGGTTCCTTTGTCAAAGATTAGGTGGCTGAGAGTGTTCGTAGTTGTGTCTGTATCTTCTGTTCTGTTCCATTGATCTTTGGGTCAATTTTTTTGCCAGTACAATGTTGATTTTATTATAGCAGCTTTGTAGTATAATTTCAAGTCTGGGATTTTGATGCCTCCTACCTTGCCTTTGTTGCCCAGAGTTGACTTTGCTATTCTAGGTCTCTTCTGGTTCCATATGAATTTTAGGAATGTTTTCTCTAGATCTGTGAGATACGCTAATGGTATTTTGATTGGGATTGCATCAAATCTGTATAATGCCTTTGGAACTATGGCTATTTTCTCAATGTTGGTTGTTCCTATCCATAAGCAAGGGATATCTTTCCATTTTCTGAGTTGATCTTCAATTTTTTTTCAGAGTACTGTAATTTTAAATGTATAAAACTTTTACTTTGCTAGATTGATTCCTAAGTATTTCATTTTTTTTGTGTTATTGTGAAGGGTGTGGTTTCCCTAATTTGTCTCTCAGTAAGTTTGCTGCTTGTGTACAGGAATGCTATTGAAATATGAGTATTGATTTCACACCCAGCTATGTTGTTGAATTTGCTTATTAAGTCTAGAAGTGTGTTTGTGGGTTAGGGTTAGGGTGGGGACTTCTATGTAGAGCATCATGTCATCTGTGAATAAAGATAATTTAACTTCTTCCTTTCCTATTTTTATTCCTTTTGTTTCTCTCTCATCTAACTGGTTGGGCTAATGTTTCCAGAACTATATTGAATAGGAGTGGTGATAATGGCCATCTTGTTCCTGATTTTAGGTTGAAAGTTTCCAGTTTTTGTTCACTTAGTAAGTTGCTGGTTATTGGTTTATGATATATGACTTTTATCAGGTTGAAGTAGAGACCATCTATTCTGATTTTCTGTATGGTTTTTATCATGAATGAATGCTGGGTTTTGTCAAAAGCTTTTTCTGCATCTATTGAGATGATCACGTGTTTCTTGTCTGTGGCTCTGTTGATATGGTGTATTACATTTATTGATTTGCATATGTTGAACCATCCCAGCATTCTTGGGATGAATCCCACTTGGTTGTGGTGTTTAATCTTCATAATGATTTGCTGCATTCTGTTTGCTAGTACTTTATTGAGGTTTTTGCATCTATGTTCATGAGGGAGATTGGCCTACAATTTTCTTTTTTGGTTGGGTCTTTCTCTGGTTTTGGTATCAGGGTAATATCTGCCTCCCAGAATGAATTAGGGAGAATTGCTTCCCTTTCAAGTTCATTAAAGAGTTTGAGGAGTATTGGTATTAAATCACAGCTAAATTTCTTGTAGAATTCAGCTGTGACTCCGTTAGGACCTGCCCTTTTTTTTTTTGGTTGTTGTTGGTAAGTATATATGTAGGCTTCCAATTTCAGTAACTGATACTGGGTTATTCAGAAGTTTTATAGTTTTTTGATCCAGCTTTGGTAATTCATATATTTCTAGGTATCTGTCCATTTCTTTTGTGTTTTCAATACTGTGAGAGTAAAGATTTTTAAAGCAGGTATTGGTGATCACCTGTATTTCCATAGGACCTGTAGTGATTTAACCCTTTTCATTTCTTACTGCATGAATTTGTTTTTACTTTCCTTTTTTTTGATAAGGTTGGCTAGTTTATCAATTTTATTTCTTTCAAAGAACCAACTTTTCAATTCATTAATTCTCTGTATTGTTTTCTTAGTCTCAACTGCACTAATTTCTGATCTGATGTTTATAATTTCCTTACTTATTAGGGCTTTGAATTTTACTTGTTCTTCTTTTTCTATAAGTTTGAGGTGCAGCATTATGTTGTTTATTTGTTTTCTTTCCATTTTCCTGTTGTGATAATTTACTGCTATAAATTTCCCTCTGAGGACTGTTTTCATTGCATCCCACAGGTTCTGGTAAGCTTTATTTGTATTTTCATTTGATTGTGCATATTGCTTAATTTCTTGTTTAATTTCATGTGTGACCTTTTGGTTGTTCAGTAGGGTGCTATATAATTTCCATGTGTTTATGGGGCTTTTGTGGTTTCTTTTGTCTTAATTTCCTATTTCAGTGCACTATGGTGAGATGATATGCATGGGATAATTTGAATTCCTTTAATTTACTTAGGCATGTCCTATGGGTTAGTAAATGATCTACTTTTAAGAACATCCCATGTGCAGCAGAGAAGAATGTGTATTCTGATGTTTTTGGGTGGAACACTCTGTACATAACTACTAAGTTCATTTGTTCACAAGTTTGATTCTGTTTTGTTATTTCTTTCCTAATTTTTTGTCTAGTTGATGTGTCTCTTTGATTGAATGGGGTGTTAAGGGCCCTGTCATAATTGTACTATTGCTTATTTGATTTTTTCATGTCTATTAATATTTGTCTTACATAGTTAGGTGTTCTTATATTTGGTTCATATATATTTATGATTGTTATCTTTCTCTTGAAGTGTTCCCCTGACAAGTATGTAGTAACCTTCTTTACCTCTTTTGATCATTCTTGGTTTGAAATTCACATTATCTGCAAACAGAAAAGCTAACCCTTGTTTTTTCTGAGTTCCTGTCATCAGAGGTATTGTTTTCCATCCTTTTATAGTCTATGAATTTCCTTTTAAGTTACATGTGTTTCATGTATGCAGCATATCATTGTATTTTGTTTCTTGATTCACTCTGCCTGTCTGTTTCTTTTTATTAGTGAATTGATGCCATTTACATCAATGGTTATAACTGATATGGATTAGTTTTTCTTTGTCATGTCATCTTTCTGCTGTTGGTTCCCTACTTTCCCCCTCTGTTTAACTGCTTGTCCTGCTAGTTGCTTTTGTTGTTGGAATTGTGGTCACTTATATGTCTTTCTAGAATGTCTTTCAGTACTCTTTGTAGGATTGGTTGGATGGTCATGAAGTTTTTAAATTTTTCTTTGTCGTAGAAGTATCTTATTTCTCTACTGATTTTTTTTGTTTAAGAGAAAATGGACACAGAAAAGAAAAACAAAAAGCAAAAGAGACACACAGCAACAACAACAAATCCAATACAATAACATTATAGGTTTACAAAGTGAGACGATTGGAATTTGACAATGGTTGTAATATTGCATATCATTACCTTCAAAGGGGTTGTTTAGATTAACAGATATAGACAGGTAAAATTGATCCAATCATAAGAGTATTAACTTTTCTTTTTCAATCACCAATGCTTTAGTAGTATAGTCATTTTAACTATCTTATGTATACCTATATACAGATTTATGTCTTTTTCCTTTTCCCTTCCTTCCTTCCTCCTTTCCATTTATAATACCTCTTGTTATCTTCAAAATAACTGCCCATACCATCAATCACAATGCAATCAAACAAGAATACAGGATAAAACCAATGAAAAACAAAACAATGGAAGCAATACATAGTAAAACAACACTGATTACTATAATGCCTCACATTATCTTCTAAGCAGTTGCTTATAGCATCAGTCATAATACAATCAAACAAACCAAAATAGGATAAAATCACTCAAAACAAAACAATGAAAGCAATATAGAGTTTCAAAACAAGGTGATCAGATATCAATAATGGCTAGCATAATGTGTTTTGTTATCTTTGAAATAGCTATTTCAAATAGCATAGTAAATATAATAAAATTATATAGTAAATAAATAAAATTAGGCAAACCGAAGGAGAATAAGACCAAACTAAACAGCTCAATGGAAACAATATAGGACTCAAATCCCAATGATAGATTAACAGTGGCCATTGCCTGCCCTTTTTAGACACTTCCTTCCTTTTCATTTTTGCAATATGTATTGTGTATTTTGAATCCTACTAACTCCTTTAGTGTTTTTGTTTGTTTGTTTGTTTGTTTTTTGTACTAGGGAGATAACATGATGCTCACCCATGTGGCTCTGGGTCATTTCATCCATGAACATGATCTTAAGTTGTATCCATTGACCTACAAGAGGCTTGAGATTATTTTTCTTTATAGCTGAGTAGCTTTCCATTGGATAAAAATGCCATATTTTTCTTGTCCACTATGTAGCTAATGGGCAAGTTACCCCCACTTCTTTCTGATTCCCTGTCACATACAGCATTGTTCTCTTCCCTTTGACTTTTAGTCTATGAACCCCCTTTTGAGTTTAATGTGTTTCTTGTATAAAGAATATTGGTGGATCCTATCTCCTGATCCACACTGCCTGTTTCTTTTTATTAGTGGATTGAGGCCATCTACGTTAATGGTTAAGGCCAACATGCAGTGCCTTGTCTCCACCATGCCACTTTCCTGCAGTTGGCTGCCCACTTTTCCTCTCTACTCAGTTGTCTGCCCTGCTCAGCGATATCCCTCTGCCACTGTTTCTGGAGCTGTGATCTTTTTTATCTCTCTCTAAAATGTCCTTCAGTATTCTTTGTAGGGTTGGCTTGGTGGTCATAAATTCCTTCAGTTGTTCTCTGTCATGGAAGTATCTTGTTTCTCTGTTAATTTTGAAAGATAGTTTTGCAGGGTACATCAATCTGGGTTGGAAGTTGTTTTCTTTCAGGGCTTGAAATACTTCACTCCAAGCTCTTCTTGACCTTATGGTTGTGTTGAGAAGTCTAATGTGATTCTGATGGGTTTTCCTTTGTAGGTGATCTGTTTCTTTCCTCTCACAGCTTTTAATATTCTGTTCTTGTGTTGAGTTTCTGGGATCTGGATCATTATATGTCTGGGTGTAGATTTATTTTGGTTATGGCTAGCTGGAGTTCTATATGCTTCACTTATCTGAAAGTCACTTCCTTTTCCCATGCTTAGGAAGTTTTCTAAAATTATTTCTGTAAATAGGCTTTTAATTTCATTTGTACTGACCCCTGCTTTTTCACTCACACTTTTTATTCTTAAGTTATGTTTCTTTGGGTTGTCTTGCAGCTGTTGTATTGTTACTTCCAGGTTCCTTATTATTTTTAAGAGATCTTTCCTTTCATGATCATAAGCCGCTAACCTGTCTTCAAGGTTTGAAAGTCTATCTTTAGTTTTTTTCAAGTGGTTTTGCCAACTTTCATTGGAGTTTTTGATTTCCTGGTTAACTCTTTGAATCTGTTTCATGTATTCTAAAACTTTTTGTATTGTTCATTCAAGGTTTCCCTCATTTTCCTATGCTCCTTTTTTTCATCTGTCTCCTTTAAAGTTGCCTAGCAATTCTTTTATTGTGCTTTTCATTTCTTCTTTTATTTGAGTTAGTATTTCTGTTCTAATTTCTTTTATAGCCTCTTGAAGTTGTTTCTTTACTTCAGTTGCCATCACCTCAGAAACTTCAGTTGTGGGACTCCCGATCTCTTCTGTGCTTGCATCTCCTGGACTTGCTCTGTTTGGATTGGAGGCCAGAGACTGCTTTTTGCATCTTTGTCTTGACATATTCCTGGGTTCTTCTGGGCAAATGGGTACTGGGTACCCAGGCACTCCTCATATTGGTCACAATTTCTCTGAAGTGAGACTGGTTCTTCTAGCCAGTGCTGATTATGGATATCTGATGGTTGTCACTGGGGGTGCTGTTACAGCACTATCTGCCTCAATGGGCAGGGTGCTGAGTCTGCAGAAGGCTCAGAGCAGCCAGCCCAGGCACAGCTGGCACCACAGTGGGCCTGCTGGGATGTCACCTGGGTTCTCTGTGTCCCGCAGTGTTGGAGTTGGAGGTGACATCTCTCCCTCCCCACTTCAGACACCCACAGCCTTGGCTCCCCAAAGGCTGGTACAGTGTGGAAGGGGTGGAGTCATTGCCCATGAACCTGGGCAGGTGGGCCAGTCACCCATGAACTCTCTACCACCACCCCTGGAGCACGCACAGAGCTGCCATCTCCAGACTGAGACGGTCACCCACAGGGACTCTCTGAGGTGGCCCCCAGGATGGGTGTAGGGGCCAGGGCTCAGCCTGAGCAACCTCCATGGGACTGCACCCAGCTAGGAGTCCACAGCCCAACTCTAAGATGTCTCCCAGCCAATCTCTTTCTCTTGCAGAAGGGTGAAGACCTCTGTACACTCACTGTCAGCCAGTTCAGTTCTCCAAGTCTGCTCCCCCGTCCACTGCCACTCTCCTCCAATGCTGCTTTTCTCAGCAGAGGCCTTTGGGGTCACCGCCGTGGTGGCACCTTGATCATGCATCAGGAGATTCACATAGTGGGTCCAGCTCTGGGCAGAGGTGCTGCCAGCTACCACCTTCTTTGTTTAAGTGTTTCTTTTTACTCTTTCTGTGGGCTTCAATTCTCACTTTAGATTCTTCCTGGGTCCAGAGGGCCCACTTCCTTCCTTCTTGTCTTTCCCCATGTTGCTATATTCTGGCATTTGGATGGTATTTCTTAGGGAGGCTGTTAACTCTGCTGTTTACTGTTCTGCCATCTTGTTCTTCTTTCCTCCTTCTCTACTGATTATGAAAGATACTTTTGCAGGGTACATCAATCTGAGTTGGAAGCTGTTTTCTGTCTGTACTTGAAATACTTCACTCCATGCTCTTCTTGATTTGATGGTTTGTGTTGAGAAGTCTGCTGTGATTCTGATAGGCTTTCCTTTATAGGTTATCTATTTCTTTTCTTTAGAAACTTTTAATGTTTCTTATGCTGAATTTCTGGGATGTTGATTATTATGTTGAGGTATAGATTTATTTTGGTTATTGCTACTTGGAATCCTATATGCCTCACTTATCTGTATGTCTGATTGTTTTCACATTGTTTGGGAAATTGTCTGCCATTTCTTTTACAAATAGTCTGTTTATGTCATTTGTGTTGTCTCCTTAGTTGACACCTATCAGGCTTATATTGTTTCTCTTTGCATCATCTTGCAAATGTTGAATTGTTATTTCCTGATTCCTTGTTATTTTTAAGAGATCTTTCCTTTCATGATCAGTAGCCAAAACCCTGTCTTCAAAGTCTAAGAGTCTGTCTTTAATTTCCTTTATTCAGGTTTTCCAACTTTGAATGGAATTTTTCATTTCCTGGATATCTCCTTGAATCTGTTTCATGTATTCTAATAGTTTTTTGTATTGTTCACTCAAGGTTTCTATCCATTTTGTAGGTTTCTCTATTTTTTTAAATCTATGTCTTCTTTGAATATACTCACCAATTCTTTTATTATGTTTATCATTTCTGTTTTTACTTGAGAGATTATTTCTGATCTAATTTCCTTTTCAGCTTCCTGGAGTTGTTTCCTTACTTTCATTGCTATCATTTCAGAAATCTCATTTGTGTAATTTCTGATTTCATCCATGTTTATGTCTCCTGTGCTAGATATGGATGGGCTGCTACCTTGAGATTGCATTTTCTTATTTCATTTTGGCATTTTTCTGTGTTCCTCTGATTCAGTGGAATACCAAATCCTAGTTGCTTCCTGAGCTGGCAGCCTATCTAGCAACAGGTCTTACTGAGGGTTGCTGATGGCTGTGGGTCTCTGTGTGCATTCTCCTAGTCCCTATGGGCTTCAGAAATAGTTCCTGCATGTGGGAAGGTCACTGTGGGCAAACTCCAAGTCCCTGCAGGCCTCACTGAGGGTTCCCAGTTGACTGGAGGTTGCTTAGTGCAGACTCCCAGTCCTCACGGGGCTCACTAAGGGTTCTCAGGTGACTGCTGGTAACTGGGCATGGATTCCTGGCCACTACAGATGTCAGAAATAGTTCCTGTGTGTGGGTGGGTTGCTGGTTGCAGACTACCAAACCCTGTGGGCCTCAGAGAGGGTTTCTGGATGACTGTGGGTCATTGTGTGCAGCATATGAGTCTCCAGGAGCCTCATCTAGAGTTCCTGAGTGTGGACAGGTCACTGGACACAGCTTCCTAGTCCCTGTGGGATCCACTGTATATTCCCAGATGACCTCAGGTCATTAGGTGCAGTCTCCCTGTCCCCATGGGTCTCATAGATGGTTCCTGAATGTGTGGGCAGATCACTGGGTACACCTTCCAATTTCTCAGGAACTTCACCTACAGTTCTTGCATGTGGGTGGTCCACTGGGCCCAGACTCCCAGTCCCCCCAGACGTCAGAGATGGTTCCTGAACATGGGTGGGCCACTTGGTGCAGAATTCCAATCCCTGGGGACTTTGCTGAGGGTTCTTGGATGACTGCCCGTCACTGTGTGCAGACTCCAGTTCCCCATAGGCCTCAGTTCCTGAGTGTAGGCAGGTCACTGGGCACAGACTCCTAGAAGCAGGCTTCAGGGAGGGTTTTTGGATTACTGTGGGTCACTAGGTGCAGCTTTCCAGTCCCCAGGAGTTTCACCTATGGTTCCTGAGGGGTGGGCAAGTCACTGGGTGCAGCTTCCCAGTTCCTGTAGTCATCCCTGTGGGTTTTTGGATGACTGCAGTTCATAGGGTGCAGACTCCTGGTCTCCACAGGCCTCAGAGATGGAGTATCCCAAATTATAAACATACTGTGACATAAGTCATTGATATGATCCTTTATATTTGTGGTATAAATGCCTCTTTTAACTTTACAACACAAAAATATCAGAAAAACAATGTAAACAAACAGAAAAATCTAAACATCATTTACCTATATTCCAATCAGTTGGAGATGACTTCTGCTCTTACTGTGTCAACTTGAATTCTTTGGAATTTGTTTCCTATACACTGATACCCCTAAAAATGCACAGATACGTGTGTGTGTGTATATATATACACACATACATAATATCTTCAAATATATTAATCCTTCACAATTCAAAATAAGTTTAAAAATTTTAGCAGGTAAAAATTGTTTCAAATACATTCTGAGTCAGTATTACCCTAATACAAAAGTCAAATAAGGGCCAAACACACACACACACACACACACACACACACACACACAAAGGAAAACTATAGGCCAATAACTTTGATGAATATGGATGCACAAATTCTCAACAAAATACAAGCACTACTAGTAAATGGAATCCAACAGCACATTAAAAAGATTGTTATGCACAGTGATCAAGCAGGGTTAATCCAAAAGACACAAGGATGGTTTCACATACACAAGTAAATAAATGTGGTATACCACATCTACAGATCAAAGGACAAATTATGACTATCTCAATAAAGGTAAGACATTTGATAAAATTCAACATCCTTTCATATAAAAACACTAAACAAATTAGGTAGAGATGGAATGAATTTTAATATGATAAAGGCCATTTATAATAACCCAATAGTTAACAGTATACTGAAAGGGGAAGAGCTGCAGTCTTTCTAAGGAACAAGACAAGAATGCCCAATTTTACCCCTTTACACAACACAGTTCTAGAAATGCTATCTAGAGCAAGAGAAAGAAAAAAATCATAAAAATAGGAAAAGAGAAAGTCAAATTTTCATTGTTTGTGGATAAAAGGATCTCATATATAGAAATTCCTCCAACACCCAGAAAATATCTTTTAGAATAAATGAACTTGGAAAAGTTGCAAAATATAAAAATCATTGCACAAAAATTAGTTGTGTAGATATATGTCAATAGCAAATTATCTGAAATAGAAATCCTGAAAGGAACTCTATTTGCAATAGCTACAGAAGAAAAAATACCCAGGAATAAATTTCATCAAGAGATGAAAGATCTCTACAGTGGAAATTATACAGGACTAATAAAAGACATTGAAAAAGTCACTAAAAGATAAAGACATACTGAAATATATCCATAGTACCTGTCTTAGTTACTTTTTTGCTGAGACACAGTACCCAACACCCATAATTTAAGGAAAGAAAAGTTAATTTGTCTAATAGTTTGTAGAGGTTTCAGTTCATAGTTGTCTAGTGTAAGGTAGGATGACATGGCAGAGAAGGATGACTCATGTAAGGCAGAAAGGAAGCAGAGCAGGATCAAAGGATGAGGAGGGAGATATAACCTTCAAGACACACATACAGTGACCCGCCCCTTTCCACCAGGGTTCACTTCCCAACATAACATCCAGCTATAAACCTATCAGTGGAATAATCCATTGATGAGTATAACATACTCATGATTCAGTCACTTCTCCAAAGTCCCACCTATAAGTGGATGTGGCTTTAGGGGAACATTTAGATATAAACCATAAGAGTACACAAAACAATCCATAGATTCAATATGATCCTTATCAAAATATCAATATTTCAAATTAGACAAAATGCTAAAATTTATATAGAATCATAAAAAAACTCAAAGAGTCAAATCCATTTGTTGAGCAAACACTAAACAAAACAAGAGGCATTATAGTACCTAACTTCAAAACATACTACAAAGGTGTAGTAATCAAAACAGCATGGTATTGGCATAAAACCTACACAGAGATCAATGGAACAGGACAGTGAGCCTAGAAGTAAACCCAAATATCTGCAGATGTTTTACAAATGTGTCAATAATTTTTGATAGTTTTCTTTTAATTTAGAGAATATTAGTTTCTGTAATAGGACCCATGTAGATAAGACCTTACATATTTAATACAGTGCATTACCCCTGTACAAACAGAAAAAAATAAGTTTAATATTTCTAGACCAATATGGCTGTTAATTTCTGTACAATGGCAACTCTGGGATGACTTTTTCTAAAGTTGGCAGCACAATTAAATCTTCTAAAAATTCAAATTATATATATTTATATTTATATAAGAAGATCAATAATAACAGTATGCTATGCATCAATAGCAGCAACAGCTTTTCCAGGTCTGCAGTAATCTAAACAAAATATTAGATCAAGAATGCACATTAGAGAAAGGACAATCTTTTCAATAAGTGGTACTGGGAAAATGGGTATTCATAAGCAGAAAAAACTACAACTTTGTATCTTATCATGTGTAAAACAGACTCAAAATAGATTTAATCTTCAAAATGTAAGTTATGAAATTATGAAACTACTGGGAGGAAATACTGATGAGATGCTTTGGGTCACTGAACTTCACAAAGATTTTTGGACAAAATGCACCGGTAACAAAAGCAAAGATAGACAAATAAGATGTCATCAAACTAAAGAACTTATACATAGCAAAAAAAACAATTGACAGAGTGAAGAGACAACTCTAAAGAATGGGAGAAAATGTTTACAAATTACTCTTCTGACAAGGATTAATATTCAGAACTCCAGAAAGTCAACAATACCATAGTCAATCAATCAATCAATTAATCAATCCACAGGTAACCAAACTAAATAATGGGAAAATGGTCTGAATAAAATTTCTCAGAAGAAACACAAATGGAGAAGTACATCAAAGTATACTCATTATGTTTAGCCATCAAAACTACAAATCAAAATAACAATTAGATATCATCTTACCATAAACCTACTAGCAAAACAAAATAAAATAAAACAAAACCAAAAAAACAAAAACTAAAACAAAACAAAACAAAAAACCCAAAAGAATACCAGCAGATGCTGGTAAGGATATGGAGAAGGGAATTACTATAAACTATTAGTGAAAACAGAAATTATTAGATCCACTATAGAAAACATAAAGATTTCTAAAAAACTAAAAGCAGAAATAATGTATCATCCATCAATGTCACTACTGGGTATATAACAAAAGGAAACAAAATTAGAATGCTGAAGAGGTATCTGCACTGCCATTATTCCTGTGCCACTACACATAATAGATAAGAAACTGGAACTTAGGTGCCTATCAGCTGATGAATAGATTAAAAAAATAGTGCATGTACACAATGAAATAGTAACCAGAAAGAATGAACTCCAGTCATTTGCTACAATATGGGTGGACCTAAAGGGCATAATAGTAAGAAAAATAAGCCACACACAGAGAGGCAACTACTATACGATCTTACTCATATGTGGAATCTAAAAACGTTGACATAAAAATGTTCAGACTAGAATGGTGGCTATGTGTCTGGCTAGGGTAGGAATGAGGGAGTAATAAGGAAAGGCTGATATTTAGTTACAGTTAGACTGGAGTGTAAAGTTAGATAAGAATAATGTACTATATATTTTGAAAAAGTTAAAAGAAAGGATTTTGAAAGTTTTCATTACAAAGAAATAGTAAATGTTTGAGGAGGTAGATAAATTCAACCAGATTTAAACATTACACAATATACATCAGAACATCACATTAACCCTTTAGTATATATAATTTGTATTTTTATATACCAGAAAAAAATTTATAAAATCATAAATAAACATATAAAAAATTTACAATGGAGGTCCAAAGAGCATGTTATCATTTAAGGAAACAGAGAAGATACCAGCTACAAGAATGGGCCCCTCATCAGACACAAACTACTTGCACCATGATCCTGGACTGGCCCATCTCTAGAACTGTATAAAATAAATTAATGTTGCTTATAAATTATCTATGTTTTGTTATATTAACCTTAAAATACTAAGGAAGAAACTAAAGAAGAAGTTGAGTAGTTAAGATAAATTGTGTGAAAGTGAGGTGTTAATAAACTTAAGGAAAATTACAGAAAGAATTACTGTTATATAGAAATGATTTCATTGGAGAACTAGAAAATTATGCCTGTGAAGATATAACTTATATAGAAATGTTTAGAGACAACAGAAAGATATGAAATCACTTATTGTACGGTCGTATACTGTATGAACAAATACTCTGAATTATAAAAAAATGAGAAAGTCTCTATAAACACAACTGTACAACTATAATAACCATTCCCCTTCATCCCTAAACAAACAGAAAAGGCAAATAATGCAACTCTATAATACTTACAGGTGCCTTTCATGCATGTCATTGTTGAGGAACATAACTCAATGACGCGAACAGCGTAAGTTTCTGGCTCCTCTCCTGGTACTGTCAAAATGGAAATCTAAAACCAGAAAAAAAAATTAGATAAAATTGTTAGACTTCATTTTAATACCTCTATCGTTAGGGTGCTAACTTTTAAACTATCCTTGGTATTTGAAAAACAAAACTATCTTGTAGAAATCTAATTTTGGAAAATAATTTGAAATATGTAATATGTGTATGTGTGCTTTCGTATTTACATTCTGCATTTTTTTTTTTTTTTGGTACTGGGGATCAAACTCACAACCTCATGCCTGCCAGGCAGGTGCTTAAGCCACTGAGCTAAATCCCTGGCTCTATTTATTGAGACAGGGTCTTACTACACAGTTCAGGCTGGACTTAAACTCACTTTGTAGCCCACACTGGTCTGGAACTCTCAATGATCCTCCTGCCTCAGCCTCCCAAGTGCTGGGATTTCAGGCATGTGCCACCATGCCCAGCTCTACATTTTTATATCAGATATATTGTGTATATAATTCTCATTGACATTAAATATATGAAATCTTCAGTATTTAATAAATTCAAATACCATTTTCAAAGGATGCAATTATAATGCATTAATTCTAAAATAGATGTACTTTTAGTATTTAACTATCATATAATATGAATTCCTTTTGTATTTTCATAAGGGCTAAAAATAGTTAAAAAGCACTAAAAATTAAAGATGTTACCAATCACCCAAATGTCAAAATTTCCAAAGTAAATATATACTGAAACATTTCAAATGAAAGTTTTCAAATCTAATGAAAGGCTATCAATAAGACTAGAAATTCAAATTCAAAAATGAAATGAGAACAGGGATTTAGCTCAGTGGCCTAAGTGCCTGCCTGGTAGGCACGAAGTTGTAAGTTCAACCGCTGGTACAGAAAAAAAAAATTATTACAAAATATTGATATGCAATACACTTTCTTACCAACTACTGTTACATCAAATGGCTTTATATGTAAAAGGTCAATATTTCTCCGTGGAGCTAAAGTTTCAACATTAATCCTCAAACTAATCTGCAATCTGGGGAAATTATTTTCTTTCCTGGGGGGAATGCTTGCCAAAAGAGAAAGGCCCAGTGGTACTTTTCCCTACAAGTGCTATACTTATATTTTAACTGGGAATGCAATATTGATAGATCAAAGAGGAAACATCTATAACAAATTCTAAAAATAGAAAATATTTGATAATCATAGCTATCCTACTTGATGTGTATTTTTGGGCTCAAGATATCTCAAAGACTAGTTCTTCATATTCCTCTTAACTCCCCTTGGTGGTATTCATGACAGCAAATATACTTTAGCATTAAAGAGAAAGAAGCAACTAAGACATTGTCTAAAAATATGCTCATAATTGGAAAAGTATCTCAAGGATTTTACCAACATATAAGACTTCTTATAGTTCTTGCAACTATCATGTTTTTGTTAAGATACAATCAGTAACTACCTACCACACTATCTCTGTCACCTAAACTCTGAGAAGTTAAATATCTCAAATCTCAGTGTTAATAAAAGACATTAAGAGAATTCTCTCAACCCTCTATTATCATTTCCATAAAATTTACCTTGACTTGTACTTATTCTTTCCTTTCTCTAAGCCTTGGTTTTCTGTCAGAGAGAGAAAAAGAGTGAGACTATGATTTCTCTGTGGAGGATGGATGTGAAAGAGAGAAGATGAGAGGCAGGGTGATGAGCTAAAAGGCAGAGGCAATGAGCTCTACAACTGGAACGGAGACAGTAAGACTGATAGGAAAGAAAAGTTCCTAAAACCAATTCTTAGAAAGTTACACTGGCAGGAACTCAAGGCTGCTGAGATGTCAGAGAGAGGAAAAAAGTTATTGTTGTTAGAAGGGTATCAGCATGATTCTAGGAGAAAGGAAGCATCAGGTGAGAAGTTTTGTGAGGGAAGATGTGAAATCAGCTTTTAGTGTGTGCCACTTGACAGATGCCACACAGAAAGTCTGGTACATAGGGAAGACATTCCTGTGATATATGTATAAGTGCCCAAACCAATATTTTTGCGTAGTTCAAACTATGAGAATACACAGAGTCATTTGGTGAATGTGCCTAGAGCAAGATAACACTGTGGGATAAAAGAGGAATCCGAAGGAGCCACAAATATTTAAGGACAGGATAGAGGAAGAAGAGTCCAGAAAGGAAGCAGAAAGAAGATAGCCAGAGTCATAAGAAGAATCAGCAAGGCACAACGTCATGAAGCCCAGGAGTATAGCTTTAAGAGAAAGGAAATAATAATAATTTATCAAAAAAAGTTCTAGTAGACAAGGGTGAAAAATGTCCCCTGACCCCAAATGTTATGACATTATTAATGGACTTAATAGGACAAATTGTGGTGGAAATGCAAGGGTAGTAGTCAGGTTAGTGTTGTTTAGAAATGGACAGGAGGTAAATAACTGGAGGCAGCAAGTATACATAGTGTCTTGAAAATGTTGATAAGGGGAGAGGACAGATTGGTTACTAGTTAGAGATGGTGAAGAGCCAGAGGAATAACTTTTTTTTTTTCCAGAATGAAGGTTGCTAGTTCCCTTCACATTGAAGGGAAGATACTGGCCAAAGAGTCTGGAAGTATGACAGAGTAAAGGCAATAAAGGGTGGCATGTGTGTGTGAGTATGTGTGTGATCATTTATCAATGGGATTTGTGAAGGAAGGTGGCCCTGGGCTGGGATCGATGGTAGGACTGGAAGTGAAGGGTCATTGCCTATGGAGTAGCCTCATTTTTTACCAGTGAGGCAGGAAAGCAAGACAAGCAAGGGAAGAGCACAGTGTGTAAATAGTGAAGTCTGAGACTAGTTACTGGTGACATACAAGCAGGAGCTAACTGAAGCCAGTGGAAGATTTGACTGGTAGTGGGTGCTGAGGCAGCTGAATGAAGTTCAAACCCATAACTTTGTAGTAGTGTGGTTTTCTCAAGCAGCCATCAGTGACTCAGGTGCAGATTATAGCCTGACCCAGGGTCAGGAAACTCCTTTGTGGGTACCGTCATAACACATGGAAACACAGGAATTGAAGGTGTGGGACAAAGGGCAGTTCAGAAAGTATCAAGGGCAGAGAAAAGGAAGAGGGCAGAGAGGAGATTATAAACTGGGAAGAAACAGAAGGGATGGGAATTTGTGACTCTCTTAATAGGTTGGGTATAAGACAATAAAGGAGCTGGAAGAATGGGAGCAGATTATGGAATTATAAATCCATGATCTTCAGACTTGACCATTAGCACTGTTCCACAATATGACCAGAAGAGAGAGCATTCTTCAAATTCCTGCAGTGACATTTCCTTAAGGTTTGACCCACTTGTATACCCCATTCTCAGGTGATAACTTTACTGTGTAGTTTAAAGAATGATTCATGAGTTGGGAACTCCCAAACCTATAAATGGTCCTGTTTCATTGTGATTCACATCTCATCAAAGGGCAATGCTTCTACCTGTTCTCTGAATCTCATCCTCTGTGACAACATAGATGAACATGGAGGACATTTTATTAAGTGAAATTAGCCAGGCAAAAATACTAGATGATGTTACTTATATATACAATCTGAAAAAAGCCAAATTCATAGAAGCAGAATAGAAGACTTGTTGTCAGGGTTTCAGGAGTGGGTGAAATGGAACAGTTGGTCAAAAATGGAACAGTTGGATACAAAAACTTTTAGATAAACAAGAATACATTTTAGAGAGTGAAGGTACAGCATGAGGGCTACAGTAAATAATATTATACTGTATACTTAAAATTTGGTAAGAATAGATAAAAGTATTCTCACTACAAAAAAAGTAACTGAAAAAATAGATATGCTAATTAGCTTAACAGTAGCAATGTGTTCCCCATGAATACTCAAACACTGTATTTTGCATTTTAATGTACACAAATTTATTCTGAAAAATATAGGACTGAAGTTACCTGTTGATCTGAATTTGTTTTTAATACAGATCTATCTGTAATTAGGACTGCCCTGGAGATTTGCCTGTAAAACACAAGAGTAAATCAATAATTTAGAACCCATGGATAAATTTCATTTAGAGTTACATAACCACCAGAAGGCATGTTTCAGACATTTAACTCAGGATAAAAACGACACCTTCAAAAACAAAGTAAAGTTCTGCTTTAATCTTCACTTGACTCACAAAAGAGGGATATGTGACCTACAGACAAACCCCAGCTTATGCAAAAATATGTAAAATTATACAAGGCTCCCCTCAAAAAAGACTCCATAAAAGACAAGAGTAGTAAATATTGAATGCATCTTTGGTTTGGCATACCTTTGCATGAAGTACAGAATCATAAAAAGTCAATAAAATCAGTGTTATTTCACCTTTCTTTGGCTAGCAGATGGAGGAGTGTCTTACCTGTATTGCACAAGTGAGCACGTGTTCTCAGAAAAGTAACTGTCCTCCACAAGAAAATGCTTAGAATTTATTCTCTGACCAAACTGATTGATGATTGCTTTACATCTATGAAAAAGATAAACATAGCAAAAAATTTATAATAATGAATAATTGAGAAAATGAACAGTATCAGCTATTGACTGAATCAAATACCCATGAAGATTAAAGAATTGCCTACAATTCCATGATTTGACATAAAATTGATACTGTTTACAGAATATATGTTATTGTTGCTGTTTTGACATTTTAAAAACTGTAACATGAATGTAGGATACAACTTAAATATTTATTTTGATTGCCATTAATAATGAAGAGTAAAGTTAGGACAAATAATTATAAGTGCAATTAAAAGTTTTCCTTATGTTTAGGAACATAAATGCTTTTTCTTTAAGAAAGTGCTTTCTTTTTTTCCCCCTTTAATGGTTCTAAGAAAATAGAGAGAAAAGTCTGGTTATATGATTCATAGCAAATAAAAGCCACTAAAGGCTTTTCATTTTTCTGTTAAATGTTGCCTTTTTTGTTGTTGTTGTTGAAGAATAGCTGTCTGGTCATGTATTTGATAATGTTTTAAACTGGAAAGAAAGGGATAGAGCTCCTTTTAATATCTGTGTATACTTCAAAGGATGATCATAGAAATGCATGAACTTTATCAGGTCTCTGTCATGTGATATGTGTTGAGACAATGAATCATATAGAAGCCTCCACTGACCTTCTTTCAATGTGTCTAGATAAAAGGACGGAAATTAGAATCCATCTCCTTGCAGTGCCACAAGTTATAAATGTACTTTATAGGGCTCATTATCCAAACTAATGGACTAAGGGTGACATCCTTGAAATGGACTTCAAAGCCAGTATGCAATATTTCAGGAACTATATGCAAATGATTGTGCTTGTTACACCTTTTTATTATAGAAATATCAGTTTACTTTTGTTAAAGCTCCTTTTGTAATCAGAATTACTTTATTAGAAAAATATTGCCTTGCATAAAATGCAAATAATTTTAAATTCACATTTAAAATATACTGGTATAAGCTAATGTATGCTCAATTGCTAAAATAAGCAAAATACTTGACATTTACCAGGCATAAATGTATTAAAAATAAATAATAAATACTCAAATCCAATAGTCATGAGAATTTAATTTGTGATTCCTAAATGCAGACTATGTTTTGTTGGTGTTTTGGAATAAATGACACACCATCGTTTTCAAGACAGAATATGATATCTAGTGATGTTATGTGTGCATAACGTATATTTTAAATAACATTTGTTATATGAATATAAAAACAATTTTCCTATCTCATTTCTGCTTCTTTTCTTTTGCCTGTGATGCCTCCACACATTTCATTATATTGTAGCTCTTGTCTTACAAAATACTTAACTAAGTAGACATAAGGTATTATGACTAGATATTTTCCAAGATAATTGTTTCATAACTGAAAAAGTTTCTCAGTCAGTCTTCTGTTTTGAAGCATCCATAAATAATTTGAAAAACAAAGTTCTTCAAGAAATAGAGAAATGTATAGATTCACTATTACCCATTGATCTCTTTTGTCCTATAAGCACTGATTAGCCTTTTCCTTACCTTTTACTGAGAGACTATAGATAGTCAAGAAGAAATAATGTGGGTAGAGGAAAGGGGGTGCAAAATGTCCTATATCTTGACAAGGATTTTGGTTACACAGATTTATCACCTGTTAAAACTCAGCAAATGAGTGATTAAGATTTGAACACTGCACTCTAAATTTAACATCAAAAGAAAACACTGGAAAAATGCTGAACTAATTAGTAAATTGCATAGTAACATGTTTAGGGAGAATTTCATAAACATATGTAATATACTATGAAATGCATGAAAAGGTGAATTAATAGAAGTTTGGGTATGGTGGTGCATGTGTATAATTTCAGCATTCTCAGAGGCTGAGGCAGGAGGATGGAGAGTTTGAGCCCAGCCTCAGCAATTCAGTGACTTAGGGGGACTCTGTCTCAAAATAAAAAATGACTGGGGATGCAGCTCAGTGTGGAGGCACTGGCATCAATCCCCAGTACTAGAAAAAAAATAAGAGGGATGAATATTTGGGAAGATATGTGATTAAACTATTATATTATATTAAAATATTAATTGTGAAGTCTTGGTTGTAGGTATATAGTTGTTCACTTTAAATTCAACTTCAGTGCAGGTTTTAAAATTTTCATCATAAAATGTTGCAATAAAACAGAGAGAAGTGCTATTAGTATAAATGCTAGAATTGAGTGTCTTTTGCAAAGGGTTCTCATTTAAGTAATTTAAGTAATTCACACAATTTAACTTGACTTTCAAGCTTGTGGAGACCTCCTTGCTTTATAGGTTTCTAAACACTAATAGGGCCAATTTAGTGGTAGCTACCACTTTGGTAACAGGCAGACATTGATTTCAGAAGTTACAATATTAGAAAGAATTAATGGGGATCATTCAAAGAGGAAACCTGGGGGTACAGGAATTAAAGAGCTTAACTATGGAAGGACATCACATTAGTAAATGTGTCTATTTATGTTGAAGCTTCTGATGAAGCAGTGATTCTCAAAGGAGGAGGAGAAGGAAGCAAATCAGAATCACACCTGGGGGACTTTCACAAATTATAAGTACCCCTGGAGATTCTGATAAGCTTCCAAATCCCAGGAAAGAATCACTGTCAAACAAGCCACTGCTAGTGCTGTACCTTTTTGTTGTGCTAGGTAGAGAAAAGTAAGCAGCTACTGGTGTAGAGAAAATATCTATTTATGCAGAGATCGAGGTGACAGTAACATATATCCAGTCTCAGTCCGATAGATGAAGATAACACGACTCACCTGTTAGTTTCATTCTTACTCTGAAGTACTGAAGATCTAGACCTAAGCCAGTGGTGGCAAACCTATGGCACACATGATGCAATAGGCTGTTTTGTGTCACTGAAAGCTCTAAAAGATTCACCATCACTGATAAGCAATGCTGTTTAAACCAAGACACAATTAAGCAAGTGGTAAGACTTTTTATTTGTTTGTTTATCCCTCAGATACTTGAATTACTGTCATATATTCATCCTAATTGGAAGTACAACAAAGAAAGGAATATTGATTTGGGACTTAGCTTTAATCTTTGTATTATAAAAATTAATAGAAAAAATAGATGACATTCAAGTAAAGGAAAACAATAAAATGGAACTGTTGTCAGAGACATTAAAATAGCCGGCTGCCCACACCTTCCATATAAACCTGAGGAGGCCATTAAAGATAAACAGAACTTAGAATTTAGTTGAGAGCCTTGCTGAGTCTCATAAATAGTAAAGTGAGGGGGAACATGATAAGAGTTTCCTGTTACAGGGACACAATGACCAAGCTGATCATAAGAATCACTGAAGCCAGACAGAACATTTCAAGGGCTAAATTTACCAAAGTAACAAAGCACAATACTTATTCAGTTCTTGGTTCAGTGATATTAGGGTATAAATATAAAAGTGCCAGTAAGAAAGAAAACACTCAGCAAGACAAAACTCAGTATCTTGAAGTTGGCGCAGAAGAGAGTAACTTTATAACAGGTGTTCAATCCTTACAATCTTCAGAATATGACATTTAATTATACAGTAAAGAAGGCAAAAATCACAGGTGAAACAAAAAGGAAAGGATTAATTAAGGGAACCGGAAGATTCACAATCATTGAAGAAAACAAATAAATCTCCCTATTCCATACGCCCTTTTGGGCTTCCTCAAACACATTCGTTCAAATGTCACCTCATTCATGAAGGCCATCTCAAAATGCTACACATGCATTTTTTTTTCTTGGATGAAAATCTCCAACAGTTTCAAACCATTAACAGGTAGATAATTCCAAGTCTATGATTTTTTTCTGTTTTGACCTCTCAACAAGCTCTGCATTTTAACTACTATTTTCTTGACAGACTCCTTCGATACATTTAAGAAATATGTAGTCAACAAGTAAGAGTTGTATATATTCAAGGAGAGCAATGTGATGATCTGATAGACACAGATACACATGGACAAATGATTACTCCAAATAATATATCCAAGCATTATATAGAGTTACCATTTGTGTATAAGGGGGAGATGAAAATATTTAATACCTGTTCTTACCAAATTTCAAGCACCATGTCCCAATCTGACTGTGTTTATCATGGCTGCTCACCTGGTTCCCTTCTTTTGAATTCTTACATCAGATAATGGCACAACCAGTAAAATTTCCTCATTTCAAACTCTTTCCACATCTAACCTGCTACTTGATTTTTTAAAAATTGTATTTAAATGTTTCCAGTTCATGTAGTTTACAATCATTTTGAGAAATGGTTACTGAACGTTTATCCCACCTTACAAATACGTCTTAACAATAAATTCCTTCTCTACATCTCTACTAACACTGCCTTAGACTTAATGGACTGCTAAGAAGTTGGTAACTCATTTGTTTAACATAAATGTTAACCACCACCATGTGTCAACAACCATTCTAAGAGGTAAGGAAAAATAAAACTGTCTTGCATTAAAGGAGTTCTCAATATAATAAACATTCTACCACAGGCAATTTAAAGATACTAGCAAAGTCCAGTGGTAAGCAATAAGGACAGGGCATTATGGAGTGATAAGAGGTACCTAACTCAGTTTAGAATGGACGGATAGGGATCACAGAATGCTCTTTGAAGGAAGTGATATATTCACTAATTCTAAAGGACTTTACATAGTTAGGCAGGCTAAAAAAGATAATATTTTGGGTAGAAGAACAGCATTTACAGAAATGTAAGAGTAAAATGAGAGAAGGGCAGGTACAACGACCCATGAACGGCTTAGTATCATGATGGTTAATCTTAACTGTTATCTTGATTGGTTTGGGAGCTGCAGAGGGGATTAGTAAAGCACACTTCTGGATGTGTTTGGGCAGATTATGGAGGCATGACTTTGGGTACTATATCTGGTCCCTGGTCATTTCCTCACTGGTGCTCTTCTCCTGCTCTGCTTCCCAGCTGCCATGATCTAAGCAGCTTTGTTTCATCATACCCTTCTGCTATGATGTTTTTGCCTTAGGGACAACTGAAAATGGGTAAAAACCATGACCCAAATAAACTTCTCCTTCCTAAAGTTGTGTGTCAGGTGGTTGGTCCCAGTGATGGGAAAGCTGGCCAGTACAGAAAATTGGTATCAAAAGTGGGATCATTGAAGTGACTATACCTGACTTTGTGATACAAAAGTCATTGGAATGGTTTGTTAGCAAACTTTGGAATGGCTTGGACATGCAGGTTAGAGAAACCCTAGAAAGTTGTACCGCAAGGTTGATGGATGCTTCTGGTTAGAGCTCAGAAGAACAGAATGCTGATAGGAATGCAGACAATAAGGGCCAGGGGCAAGAGGTTTCAAGTGGAAACAAGGATTCCACTGGTCACTGGACTAAGGGCCATGTGCGTTATACTGTCAAAAAAAATGTGTACATTTTGCTTATGCCCTGAGACCTTTCAAGAGGAAGAATTAAGGGCAGTGGACTAATTGATTTCATAGAGGAAGTTTCAAGGCAGTCTAACATTCAGGCTAAGAAATGAATGACACTGGCAGCTCTTAGTCAGATTTATAGTAAGAAGCAGGAACAGAGAGAGGAGCAGCATGATTTGAAAAAAAAAATTGTCCCCAAGGGGCCACATGTAAAGTTGTGGTCAAATGAAGTGTAGTTGAGAAGATGAGTGTCATTAAAAATAAATCAAGTACTTTGAATAGGGACAAGAAGACACCTCGAGTGTATTAGAAGAAACGGCCAGTCTCCATTCATTGCAGGCTCAAGGGTACAAACGTATAAACATTTTCTCTGTTTTTTTGTAGTGAGGATTGAATACAGGGCCCTTGAATTGGGGAAAAACCCCACTTTATTTTTTATTTTAAGACAGGGTCTTACTAAGTTGTTCAAGCTGGGCTCTAACTTCCTATCCTCCTGCTTCAGCTTCTCAGAGTGTGGGGATTATAGGTGTGTACTACCAAACATGGTTTAAACCTTTCCTTTGAGAAGTGAGCCCCAATGCCCCTATTCAGGGGCCACTTGGGGCATTAGTCCCTCAAGATTTATTTCACTATGCTTAGCCACAAAGATACTCAGAGGCCTTGGCAATTGTGGTTCAAGAAGGGCTGACTGCTACTTGAGTTGGCAGCAAACCTAGGCATTGTTCAGGTGATGTTATTTTTTTAGGTATTCAGAATGCAAGAGTTGTGGGGTCATGGAGATTCTCACTGAGATTTCAGAGGAAGGTCTGGGGACCAGTGTGCCCCTGGGGGAGGTGGGTACATGAAGCTGTGCGAATAAAGCCAAAGATGGAGTGGACACCCATCAAGTAAGAGATGCGAGGAATATGGAACATCTTTCAAGAAAAGCCATAGGCAGTGAGGGGAGCCAGTCCAGGAGAGAGGTCATGTGGGCTACAACCAGCAAGGCCATGGGGCATGGGCTGCCCAAGTCCTTTGGAACTCACATTTCATTACCAGATGCTGTACATGGAGCTCTAGGATTTAATATATGATCTGCTGGATTTTTGATCTTGCTTTGTTCCTACTTTTTTTCTATCTTCCTATTCCTCTTTTTTGAACTGGAAATATTTACACTATACCATTATATAATGGTACTAAATCACTGTATTTTAAGTTGTACAGAGGTTCATAGTTAAGAGTTTACCCTGAGTTTGAGAGAATACTGACGTTTTAGCAATGTTGAGACTTTGGAGAAGACATTATTGTGTTTTCAGTTGTACACGAGGTAGTTTTATCATGTTAGGTGGA
Source organism: Dasyprocta punctata (assembly GCA_004363535.1). NCBI lineage: Eukaryota > Metazoa > Chordata > Mammalia > Rodentia > Dasyproctidae > Dasyprocta > Dasyprocta punctata. The sequence continues at coordinate 15,105 of RJWM01017724.1, read as the reverse complement.
CTTATGAACTTGTTTTTGTCTTTATTTGGTGATTAAGTATAGTTTAAGGAGGTATGTTTGGATGTCAGGTTGACAAATGGTTGAATGTAATGGTTAAGCTTCACTGTTTATTTGAAAGGCTTGCGAGCTGCCTAGGGGATTAGGGAAGCACACTTCTGGCTGTGTCTGAGTAGGTCATGGAGGCATGACCTTGGGTACTCTATCTGTCCCCTGGCCCCTTCCTCTCTGGTGCTGTTGCCTTGCTCTGCTTTCTAGAAGCTATGAACTAAGTAGTGTTGCTCTACCACATCCTTCTGCCCTAATGTTTCTTTCTAGGAGTTGGTAGGCCATGGAATGAAATCTCTGAGTGCATATTGAAAATGAACTTGTTCTCCTTTTAAGCTGATATGTATACCAGGAATTGGTCCCAGGGATGAAAAATCTGACCTATACAAGTATAATCTGACAATGAAATGGAAAGCTATGAAGAAGAGTCTAGAGAGGCAGGCAGGAGGAGATCACATCTCACATGTCACGTAAGAAGGTCTTAGACTTTATTCTGATGTCATATATACTCACTGAAGCTCTTTAAACAGGGAAGGAGAACTGGATCTGCAGACTTGTTCATGTATTTAGTTTGTAATATCCCCCTGTAGACTGTAAGCCCCAAAAGCAAAAGACTGTGGTTGCCTTGTTTTCTTTGTATCCCCAGTGCCTGACACACAGAATATAATTAAGAGTTCTTACATGAGATGAGTGAATGGGTGGATTATGCAAGTACTCTGTGCATGTGAAAAAAAGACAGAAAAAAAGAAGATACAGAATCTCTGATTTAGGAAGTAAAGAGTCTCTTTCCATAATAGTGTTTCTTCCAAAGCACTGACAAGATACTAATTTAAAAGCAGCAAATTTAATCTTGTTTAAAACTACAACTGATTATAGTTCAAACTCCTTAGCATAGCAGAGAAGGATCTTCACAATACGTCTTCCGATATGTGATAGTAATGTCTCCAGTTATATTAATGATTGCTACTAACATGTACTGAGGTCCTGAAATGAATAACAAAGGAATTTCTGAGATTTATATGTTCAACTAATATTCATAATGAACATATAAAGTAGATACTGCCAAGTAATCCACTTTCCAGATAATGAAACTGTGGCACAGAGAAGACAAAGAGCTTGTTTAAATTCACACAGCTAAGAAGTCACAAAGTCTGGATTCAAATCCAATCTACTTAACTTTAGAGCCTGAACACTTCACTACAGTCTGTACAAAAGAATGTGGTCCATATTTTATTTACATCTTTATTCTCATAGCAATTGGGGGCTAGCAAAGGTTAAACATCCAGAGTATAATCACTTCTATTCTGCAAAAGGAATGTGTAAAATTAAAGATTAAACAATGATAAATATTATTAGGAATCAGACACCTGTTCAGCCTAAACATACTACTTATAATTAACATCTAAATATATAGGTAAAGTATAGTTTTTCCTGACATCAGAAAAAATGCCTTCAAAAAATTGGCATAGCAAGATATCTAGTAAGTGAAACAGCTTAAGTCTATGTGGAACACCAGCTGAAGTAATTAGAAAAGGACTACTAGTTATAGATATATTTGGTTTAAAGTCATATCTACCTCACCCAAATGTCAAATATTGTATTGCTAAACAACAAAATTTAACTTACAGTCTTACCTAGTCAGCACAGCTGCAAAGGAAAAGGAAGCTCTTCAACAATAGCACTGATTCCAGAAATAGTCAACGGAGGTATAGTATTAGAATTTAGAAAAGAACCATTGAGATATACCTACATTTTCTCAAATTAAGAAAGCAGTGCCAAAGAATGATACAGTGAGAAGAGCACCAGACAGTGTGGGTTTCAGGAAAAATGAATTAAATCAAAATGAAAAATATAATCTAGCAGAAAACATGTGTGTATTGGTTTACATATTTCATATACTTTTATTTCATGTGCATTCAATGTCCTATTTATTCTCTCCAAGTCTCTACAGTACTTTGATGTGTATTTACCACAATAAACTCAATGCTATAATCATTTATGCTTCTACCAACTTTTCTAAATGTAAGGAGAAAAAGAAAGCACAAAAAGGCTACAGTATGTCTTTAATTTTCATTTGTTTATTTAAGTCAAAGTTATTGAGCATAACGGTGCTAGGCATCTGCCTTAATTCTAGAGATGCAATACTAAGGTCCTTCCTTTACTTACAGAGAACTCATCAAATGAGTACACAAGGGGATCTGACAGACAATTCTGTTCTAGTCTGTGGGATCAGAAAATAAACTTAGAACTCTGACCTAAAGCTTGAGGAGTTCTTAACCTAAGGGAAAAAGGGATGTCAAGTGTTCCACAAAGAAATATAGGGAAAGAGAAGTAAAGTAAAAGCTGAAGGGGACAAATGCAAATCTTTACATATCCCTTACTTAATATTATACTAAGTAAAAACAATTTTCTAAATTATATTAGACTTGTCAAAAAGAAATATGTGTTGGATATACCCAACTATAAGGTTAAGGTTTTTTCCTCAAAAAAAGTATCCTTTATTTTATATTCAAGTTATAAGCAAAATCTCTATTACTGTTATCTCTATAAAATATTTGATATTGAATGACAAAATAGCCCTGGGAAAGACACATTAGCCTAAACCAAGCTGAATAAATGCTAGTAGCTTTAGAGACTATTTGATTTGGTAGAGTACATTTTTAAAAAGGAGAAAAGATAATATAAATCTGGTAGTTACTACTGTAGGAATAAACTAAAATTTGAAGTAACGTTTGTTGCATAAGAAAAAATTTAAAAATCACTAAAGCAATTCAGATAGTAAAAATACAGTAGAAGTTAGGATTATAATAAACGTAAGTCAAGTTTCAAAAACTGTCCTATTATTATAGAAATCAATAGTTACAACTCAGAATAAATTTTCCAGTATAAGAATTACATACAATATGTAAAATATTTGTATCTTTTTTTTTTTTTTTTTTTTTTGGCGGCACTGGGGATTGAACTCACAACCTTGCGCTTGCCAGGGCAGGTGCTTAGGCCGCTGAGCCAAACTCCCCAGCCCTGGTTTTTTGAGGCAGGGTCGCACTATGTAGCTCAGGCGGCCTTGCGCTCGCGTTGTAGCCCAAGCCGGCCTCGAACTCACAACGCTCCACCTACCTCAGCCTCCCGAGTGCTGGGATTAAAGGCGTGCGCCACCACGCCCGGCTTAAATATTTGTATCTTTAAAAACCAAGATAGACAAAAAAATAATGTTCATTGATAAAATGAGATTCTACTAATGTAATAATAAATAACACAATGTAGATGCTGTCCTATTTTATTTTTATTCATAAAAGTAGAAACAAATAAGCTGTTCAATAATTCTTTTTGTTTTTCACTGGAAATGAAAAATAATATCTAATTTTTTATTTTTATTGACAGAGTCTCACTATGTAGTTCAGGTTGGCCTTGAATATACAATGTAGCCCAGACTGGCCTCAAATATACTATGTAGCCTAGGCTGGTCTTGAACTTGTGGTGATCCTCCTGCCTTAGCCTGCCACGTGCAGGGATTGCAGACATGCATCACCATGCCTGGCAAAGATTATCTAGTGTGTGAGAATCATTTACATTTAGGCATATAAAATATTTCAAGATTATTTATTTCTAAATATTAAGGAAAAGCTGAGTATTTTCTACAAATTTGAAATAAACTGAAGCACGTCAGATCTGAAAGAAAAACTCCAAGATTACCTCAGTTTGTCTTCCTCATGTTGCAATTTTAGTAACTGGTTCAGTTGGGCTTTCCAACTGTTATTTATGGTAGTGACAAAATTCTAAGCCTTCTCTTATTCCAGGGCTAATAGACCTTAGTATACATGTTAGGTGTTATATGCCAAATGTTATGTTTCAGGTATTTCTATGAAGATATAAAGGATGTCAAATTAGGAGCAGTTTGGCTGCTATACAGAATTTATATCTGATTGCCAGTCTATCTTGCAGGTTTATCTTGATAAAGCACTGGAATGAATTAAGACCTAGAGCACCTAGCACGTTACAAAACAGTACTCTTGACTAAATTTACCTTTTACCCCAGTGTTTCACAGTGTCATCTATGTTAAATTTCACTTGTGGTGTTCCTTAAAACTAAATTTCCTGGCAGTACTCTATGGACATTACACAATTTCACTCTTTAAGGGTAAGGGATAGCAATTTGTCTTTTCTACATTGAACTTACAGTCTCGCGCCTGCCAGACAGGCGCTTAAGCCACTGAGCCAAACTCCCGGTCCCCGTTTTTTTTGAGGCAGGGTCGCACTATGTAGCTCAGGCCAGCCTTACGCTCGCGTTGTAGCCCAAGCCGGCCTGGAACTCACAATGCTCCGCCTACCTCAGCCTCCCGAGTGCTGGGATTAAAGGCGTGCGCCACCACGCCCAGCTTGTATCCGGTAATTCTTGAGCACATTAAAATTTGAAAACTACCAATCTGGCAGTTCTTTTCATCTCTAGATCTTTGGCTTTCAGCCACCTGGTGCAACTGAAATCTGCACAAATTATATAAAAGAGTTCCTTTGTGCAAAATATATCATAAAAACTGTCAAAGGTAAGGTAGATGTACCTTTTAGTTTAACAAGTGATATTATTATATTACCATCCCATTTTTTAAAAAGTAACAGAGCCACGCAAAGTCCTCATCACTGAGAATAAAATGTGGGAGTAGAATGCGGTCCCAAAAGGGTAAAACAATCTAAGCAAATAAGTGTCACACAAGCGTTCTGACATGGCAATATTTTATTGATTCAAATGAATGCATAAGGAAAAATAATGGGATGTCTTAAAACCACTCCCTCAAAAACTTCCAAAGAGCTCTTCACAAACCAAGGTATGAATATCCTGAGCTTTAGGGACATATTTTTCACCATAGATTATCAGGTTTCATACAGATAGTACCATTCTGTTAAAGTGCTAAAGGTACTTTACAAGCCATTTAAATCATGTGTCATTTTACTTCTGAAGTACTGCATGTTTCTAGAGGTGAGATTTTTAACCATACCTCAAAATACTAATTTATTGCACTATAACTAGTTTGTGAGAAGTTAATACCTATTTTTGCCACTCAGATGATACAAAATTATTACAAAATTATTGCAGAATGAATAGAAAAAGCTTAAAATTTATACTGTTTAAAATTCTAGTTTAAAATTTTGAAGCATTTTATTCTTCTTCATTATATCCTCCTAAAAATAGTCATACAAGACATATAGGCCAGGAGATGCTTGAGAATATATGACATGAAAGAAAAACACTGCAATTTCAACGGATCTCCCTGACTTAGTTCAGTTTCAATGTAAAACCTAGAAATGGTAGAATATTATCTTATTTAATGTAATTTAATTTAGAGTACATATTTTATTAATAATAAATCCTATAAAAATAATTGAAATATAAAAATACATAGGTAAATAGTGTTCAATTTTCCTTTAAAAAGAAAGTAATTTCTTATTTCAATTCAAAACCAGCCTTAGGTTGGATACTGCTATAAAAGAATTTATTCTTAGACAACCAGGCAGCATAGTTTATTATAACAATCTACCTAAAAACTCATTAAAGTCTTTTCTCCTGGAGTGACATGCATTATCAGCAGAGATTAATCTGATGAGTCTTTAAGTGAGCTTCATTTTTAAAAATGCAGTAACAGAGGACTTTGTTATTATCTGATGAAAATCAATTAGAGGAGGAGGTAAGGCCACAACGAAAACTAACATCACTCATCATGCACCCCGGGCAGCTGAAATGATTTGTCTTCCAAGCTTGGATGACCAGAAACTATTGTATAGTCATATTGCAGGAAAATTAATAACGTTTCTATATTCTGAACTCATTTTCTCTGTTCTGGAGGACCTAAACACAAATTACTTTTAATCAAAGTTGATATGTTGTTAATACCAAGGAGGATCTTTCAAGAATCATTTTTTAAAAAATTGACTTTAGTATTTTTCACCTGGATTTAAGGGCATAAATACAGGAAAGTTACTTAAATCATCCTTACTTTCCAGATTCTTTGTCCACTATAAGGCACTCTACAGAATGGCAAAGACAATAGATTCCCCCAAACACGGCACACATCCTAGAAAGAGATTAGAAACATGGGAATTAGGATGATTGGGTTGAAGCTTGAGGTACCATTATTTTAAGCATTTTACATTTAGTATTCGGTATTACAGATAAAACATTTTCACAATTTCTAATTTTCTCTATCATAGTATTAAGAATTTCAGAGGTAAATTAGCAGTATCTTGATGTAGCACAGTTGTTACTGATAAAAATAATACAACACTGAAATCTAGAACTGGGATTAAGTCAGAATGTCCTTAAACAAGAGTCAAATACCATATTAAAATAAGCTCTTATACACCTAAGGTACATAAACCACAAATATTCTCAAAAGTTGATGTATGAGACACACAATACAAATTACCACAGAAAAGTGTTAAGAAGAGATCAACCGGGTAAGGCTATGGGAGACTGGAAATTTCATGTGGCATAAAAGTAAAGCTTATGAGTTAATGAATCAGAAGCTCTAAGGAGTTTGTCTCTCTCAGTCATCTTAAGTGCTTGGGTTTTAATGCCCATGTAGGGAAAAAAGAGACTTTAAGATCTAAACAAGGAAAGAAGTAGAAAAGGAAATAATCTCTCATAAACACCTGAATTCTGAAGGGGCTAAACCTAAAGGATGATCTACAAAAGAAATCTACTTACTAATCAAGGGATAAAATAAAAAAAGATTCTTTTAGTGTTTAGTTTAACCTCACACAGGTTGGAGGATTTGATAACACATTACTACATGATATAAGACACTGCTATCCAAGCAATGAACTATGAAAAGTGGCTCCGTGTCAGTGACAACCATGGTGTCTTGTGGAAAGCAATAACTAAAGCTTTCTTGTAGGATGTGATTTTAATGAAGGCCATGTAAAACTGTCAAAAATAATTACTTGATGATGACTTTAGACTAAAATTATATATCGCATGAAAAAACTATCAAACGAGTAAGAATGAGTAGACACAACAGCAGAATTAAGCTGTTCAAAACTGTACTCAGAACTAAGTAGAGATTATGAATACACTTTAAGCAAATGAAGCACATAATGGAATTTCAGAACACTGTAGTAGGCTGAAAATGTAACTCCCAAGATGTCCACATTCTAACTCTTGGAACTTGTAAATTATGCTACATCTTATATGGAAGAAGGATTTTATAAATGTGATAAAATTAATGATCTTGAAATGGATGGATTAGTTTTCAGATGAAGTGTATAGAATACAAGGATCCTTAAAGTGGGGGCAAGAAGGTAAAATTCAGAGAAGATGTGAAGGGAGCAGAGGTCAAAGTGATTCCATTGCTGGAAGGGGAAACACATGTTAAGGAATGCAGAAGGTCCCTTTAAGCTAGAAAAGGCAAGGAAATTCTTCCTTAGTTCCCCAAGAACAAATGCAACCCTGCTGACCCCTTTTAGATTTCTGGCCTCGAGGAAAAAAGAGGACAGATTTATGGTGTTTTAAGTTACTAAATTGCTATTTGTTGCAGCCATAATAGACAGCTAATAGAACACCTATGCATACTCAGAAGTGATTAAGGCAGAAGTACCACAGTAGTACCCAGTGAGGGAAAGAATGGACTACTGAAAAACTGGTTTGGGGACACAGGTTGTTCATATGGGGAGGTGGGGAATCAAAGGTATAAATACAAAAAACAAAATTTTTAGGAAAAAGATAGGAGGGTACATTTATGAGTTCAAAGACAGGTTCCTTCAATAATAAATAAAAATATTTAAAAAGTGAAGAACTTTAAACTTTTAAACATCTGGACAAAAAAAGTCAGGGCAAGCTACAGAGTTGTAAAGACATATGCAGACAAAATATTAATTGTTTAAAAATATCAATTGGGACGCAAGCATTGTGGCACAGACCTGTAATCCCAGCGTTCTGGGAGGATAAAGCAGAAAGACAATAAAGTTTGAGTCCAGCCTGAGCGATTTAGTGATTCAGTGACATCCTGTCTCAAAATAAAGGCTAAAAATGTAGCTAAGTACAAAAGTTCTAGGTTCAATCCTTTAAGTCACATACACAGAAAAGGCTTGGATAACAATTTGGCAATATCAAGTAAAGTTCAAAATGCACACATCTACAGAACAGTAATCATATCGTTAAGTACAGATCTTAGAAAAACCCTGATACATGTGTACAAGAAAATGGATATGAAAAAATGCTGATGTACTTTTCTAAGGCAGCACAGCATAGTGATTAAGGGGCAGAATTCTGACTGCCTAATTTATGTGCCAACTATTCTACATTCTGTGTGACTTTGAATACAGCAGTTAGCCTCCCTGTATCCTATTTTCTTCACTTGTAGAATAACATTTATTCATATAGGACTCTTCTGAGAATTACTCAATATTTTTAAAGAAGTGAATATGTATGAAATATATATATTCATTAACAAATAAGTACTCTTTTAAAAAATATGTATTTATCCATCAAGAGGAAAATTAGCAAAAGAAAATACATATTCCCAAAAGAGGTCTAGCCTTCATCCTCAAATTCTGGGAAGTGATCTATAAACCCTTGAAATGTCATGTCTGAAAGAAATGTTTTTGTTTGCCTGGAGGTAGTAGATCATCATACATTCTTTCTTTTTTAGAAAAAAAGTAAAACTAAATTTCATAGCAAATTAATAGGAAAATAGCAATAGTTAATACATTATATGTTGTTATCTTTAAAGTAGTTGCTCAGGGCAAAAAACATGGGCATAAAAATTTCTCCAATTGATATTAGCACAAACTTTCATTTTTAATGAATTAAGAGACACTAATAGTATATCTGACTTGCATTTTTTCCCTTTTCCCTACTTTCCTTTCCCCTTTCCCCCATCCTAGCTCCTTTTTCCTTTTGAACAATTTCTTCCCATTTCACAATATATATTGCACATTTTAGAACTTATTTATTCTTTTGGTTTCTCACACTAGGGAGACAACATGATATTTACACATGTGAGTCTGATTTATTTCACTTATCAGTATGGTCTCATGTTGCATCCATTTACCAATAAAAGTCTCAAGTTTATCCTTCTTTAGCTGAGTAGTACTCTATTGTATAACAGTAAGATTCAGGGTAGGGACTGAACAAAACTGGATAGACTTAGGTTGACCAAACCCAAAAGATCAACACTGTAATTCTGGCAAAACTGTAAGTACATGAGTATTCTTTATAGTCTCTGTACTTTCTGATATTCTGAAAATATTTCATAGTCTATGGATTATAATGAAAATGGTCAGTGGAAGAGATAAATGACATTCTCTAAATACAGTAGTAATATTTATGTTATCTTTTGAAACATTTATAGTATCTCTATTATCTTTCTAGTGGACATGACAAAGCTAGCCAAAACAGGTTAGAAGTTAGATAATAATTCTTTCTCGTCTCAAACATCAGTGATAAAAGGAAAAAAAAATTTCCTTATTGAAAAGTTTAGAATAATATAGTAAAGGACACATTAGAGTCAGCATGAAAATTTTCACATGCTTGAAAACCTGTAAAGGCTATGAATATTATGCAGCACAGGAGCTATAAGATGTTCCCTTTTCTTGGTAGTCTTTTTCAACAATCATGTATCAAAGTAGGAAATAGTATTTACTAATCATGCTGGCCCACCTGGTATAATTTGAGGCATTACACTCCATTAGATTCTAAAGAAAGTTAGAAAAAAAATCTTTTGAATTGCTTATCTACATTTGCCAAGTAATATTCCTCTTTGTGTTTTTTACAGACAAATGCTTATTCAGAGGAAGTTGAGATTAAGACAATCAGCCAATCTTCACTGTCAGTTTCCAATTGATACTGGAAAAAGTCCATATGCATGTGAAATATTACTGGGCCACTCCAATAAATAGGCTGAATTATTCTAAAGTCCCCAAATGGACCTTACAATCAATGATCTCATTGGCCTGGAGATGGATTTATGTCATGTGAGGGTAGCACCAATGTTTCCAAGCTCCTCACAAGCAGCTATAAATGCGCTGTTCACAATGATCAACTGAGTTTTTCATTTTGGTTAGTTTCATTCAATATACACACACCCACACCCACACACATACACCATGTTAGAGAAAACTTAATCTTACTGTATCACTTTCTCTTTGGGGAAAATAAGTACTTTTAAAAGTTTTCCTAGATTCTATGAAAAACTGAAGGAATCAAATTAGAAGTTGCACAAGGTTACAAAATTATAAAATGTTATGTGACAGAGTACTACATTATAAAAAACGTGTGGAATATACTTAAGTAAAAATGAATTTATTTTCTATAGAGACGTCCTTTTGTTATATATCAGAGTATTTATGAAATATATTGTTACCTTATTATATATTATCAAGCATCTATTAATTAATTTATTTTGGAGGTACTAGGGATTGAACTCAGAGTCTTTATGTTGAGCTACATAAGCAGCCTTTTAAAAAAATTTATAAACAGAATCTTGCTCACTCTCTATGTGGCTTGGGTTAAGCTTGGACCTATGTGATCCTCCGTCTCAGCCTCCGAGAGTGCTAGAGTTACGGCCATGCACCAACATGACAGATTTATTAAACATCATTCTGAAAATTAATTTGTATGATATTTCTGGATTAACTAAGGTCTCTGAAAAAATATTTGAAAGTTCTACATAAGAAAGGCATCTAACGTTGAGAATTAGTTAAATGGATGGCAGGGAATATTATAGAGAAAGAAGCCTAATGAGACACAGTTGTGATAATCCAATTCAATTTTTTCTTAATTTTAAATGAGAACTTATAGGAGTTATGTTTTTGGAAAGCATGACAACTATTTAATATTAATGTTTGCAACTGTATACTTTGTTCAGTTGAATGTGTGTTTACATTTCATACATTGTTTCTCTTGGGATTTTCCTCCCATATCAGGCTCACCTACTAAACAGGGGAGATAAGGTCTGGGGATATAGCTCAGTGGCACAGGGCCTCCCTGGCAAGCACAAGGTCCTGAGCTTTATCCTCAGTACCACTAAATAAATAAATAAATAAATAGCAAACAAAAAAAAATAACAGGAGAAATAACACATAACTTACAATGGTGGTATTTGATCTTTCTCTCACCTCTATTTTCTTCATGAATCTTATGCTACTGTGACAAAAACCAGTGATTTGTAAGAAGAGTCAGGGAAAACTGAGGGTACTGATAAAGAATTCTCTCTCTGTATGCTATTCTGCCCAGTCATTACTACATTCACTCTTTAGAAAAAAATTGTTTTGGTTGGTAGGTGCTACTTGGAGGCAATGAGTAATAGCAAAAAACTTTTATAAGTAGGTAAAAAACATAACAGCGAAGAGTTCTTGAGCATTTAAAGCTAAAATAATAATCATGGCTAATACCAGCAACCTATCCACACCCAGCGACCTGCAGTTATCCAGGAACCCTTGGTAAGGTTTTGAGAACTCAAATTTCCATGTAGAGTGACCCACAGTCACTCAGGAACCCTTAGTGAGGCCCACGGGGATTGGGAGTCTGCATCCAGTGACCAGCAGTCATCCAGGAACCCTAGGTGAGGCCTGTGGAGACTGTGGGTCTACCCTCAGTGGCCTGCTCACACCAGGGAACCATTGGTGATGAAAGTGGGGACCAGAAGTCCATGCTCAGTGACCTGCAGTCATCCTGGAACCATTGGTAAGGCTGGCAAGGACTGGGAGTCGGCCCCCAGTGACCTGTCCACATGTAGGAACCATCTGTGAGGTTAGCAGGAACCAGAAGTTCATACTCAGTGAGCTGGGGTCATCTGGGAATGCTTGGTGAGGCCCACAGGGACTGGGAGTCTGCTCTCAGCTACCCTCCCACAGTTGGTGTCTTGGTTATTTTTCTCCCATTTCTGGGACAAAATACCTGAGACCCAAAATGAAGGAAGGAAAAGTTTATTTACCTTACAGTGTTTGGAAGTTCCAGCCCATACTCAGCTGGTTCCAAGGCACAGTATCATAGCTAAGTAGTAACCATCATGGCAACCACAAGCGACAAGAGCAAAAAGGTCAAAAAGGGAAAAATCACACCTCCTTCTTTCCCTTATATCACATACTAGTTACCTGCCCTTGGGTGTGGACAGTACTCACATTGCCAATACCAGCCCTAGACAGAGAACCAATCAAAAATGCTAGACACAGCTGCCTTTGAAAGGCCCATCCTCTATGCCTGCATGAGGCTTTGGGGGGACATTTAAACACAAACCATAACATTTCACCCCAGCCCCAAAAGACTCATGCATATCCTTTATGCTAAACACATGTAGTTCATCTCCAAGAGTTGCCAAAGTCCTAACAGTTTCAGGATTGCTGAAAAGTCCAAGTCCCAAGTCTCCTCTGAGATCTAAGGCAAACTCTTAGCGGTAACCTCCTGTACAACTGAAAACAAAGTAAAACACTTCCAACATTCAACGGCACAAGGTAAACATTACCATTTCAAAGGGTACAAACAGGGGGATACAAAGGAATGGGACCAAAGGAAGTCTAAAATATAGCAGAGCAAACATTAAATCCTGGATTTCCACATTGAGCATCTGAAGCAATCTGGCTGAGAGCTCCAAAGGGCTTGAGTGATTCCAGTCCCATGGTACCTGGTGGTTGTAGCTCCCATGGCATCTCCCTTGGGCTGACATTGTTTCCTCCTTGCAGGTTTCCTTAGACGATCCATACTCCTGGCTTTTCCAAACTTCTGGGATGTCCACTTCACCTTTGCTTCACACTCACAGCTTCACACATTGCCCTATCAGGGGTACACTGCCTGTAATCAGGGTAGAAGCTTTTTAACTTTAGAACTCTTGTATTCTTGCACCTAAAACCAGTGCCATGTGGATGAAGGCAAGCTCTGCTGCCATTTGGAACAGTAGTCAGTCTTTCCACTCTCTTGGCAGTAGGGGTCAATTACCTGGATCACTGAGCACTCTGAACTTGATTGTGAGGAACAAATTCTCTATGCTGCTGCCATTCTGGAACTTGGTGCAGCCATTGCCATTTTGGAACCTTGCAAGACCTCTGTGGCTTTCTCCTCAAAGCAAAATCTTACACCTTTGCAGTTTTGAGGTTGTAATGGTTCAAGACTTGCTGCTTTTTGTGATGCCTTTAGGCCACCTTTTATATTCTTCTGTTCCTTCTCAACAATTGAAATTTCCTCAGCTTTATCTTTATAGTCAACAATGCATTTGGACAAACTCACAATGATTTAAATTATACTGCTGGGCTCTTTGCTCTTGATTAACAACTTAAATCTGGCTAAAAGCCCCCAACAATAGTCATACAGCCACCTCAATATTGAACTGCCTTGAAATTTCTTCTTTCACATTAATTAGTACAACACCCTCAACCTTAGTCTCAGTCAAAGTCTCTGGACATGAGCAAAATGCAGACATCAACTTTCTTCCAAACCATAGCACACGTCATCTGGAATCCAACAACCAGTGCAGTCTTTCTTCCCAGGAAAAACCTCCTGAGCCTGATTTTGACCAGCAGGATTTCTATCAGTCTTCTGAGCTCTAAGCAGAATCTCCTGTACAGAATGGTCTAAGGTGTTCCAACACTACTCTTTCAGGAGACATCTCTGAACCTTTCCAAATTCTTCCCACAAGTCATTCCCAAAGGCTCTTGAACAACGACCTCACTTGTAGTACCAAATTCTATCTTGGTTACTTTTCTCTTCTTGATGGAAAAAAATACCTGACACCGAAGATGAAGGAAGGCATGGCTTATTTACCATACAGTTCTTGGAAGTTTCAGCCCATATGCAGCTGGTTCCAAGGCATGGTGGTGTGGCTAAGGGGCAACCAAAATGGTATCCACAAGTGACAAGAGTGAAAAGGGGGAAAGGGAAAACATGCCTCTTTCCCTCCCTTATATTGCATTCAGGCTACTCGCACTTGGGTGGGTGTAACACTCATAACACAAATTCCACTGCTAGACAGTGAAGCAATCACAAAAACTAGACTCAGCTGCCTTCGAAAGGCCCCTCACCCCATGCCCACATGAGGCTTTGGGAAGACATGTAAGCATAAACCATAACACCTGTAAACCATCTCTGAGGCCTGAGGGGAACAGGACCATGTGCTGAGTGACCAGCAGTCATCCAAGAATCATCTATGAAGCCCAAGGGATATAGAGACTACACTCAGTGACCTGCAGTAATGCAGGAGCCCTCAATGAAGCCTGCAAGGAGTGGGAGTCCACCCTCATGACCTGCCTACACCTGGAAAACATCTCTGAAGCCTATGGGTACTGGGAAGCTGCACCTAGAGACCCACAGCCACAACAACCCTCAATGAGACCTGCTGCCAGATAGGCAGCCAGCACAGGAAACAACTAGGATTTGGCATCCAACTGATTGGGAGGAACACAGGAAAATGACAAAACAAAAGAACAAAACACAATCTCAAATTTCCAGCCATCCAGGTCAAGTCTAGGAGACACGGACTTGATCTGGATGAATTTGGAAAGCATACCTGAAGTTTCTGAAATGATAGCAACAGAAGTAAAGAAGCAACTCCAGGAAGCTGGAAAGGAAATCAGATCAGAAATAATCTCTCTGGTAAAAACAGAAATGATAAACATAGTGAAAGAATTGGTGAGTATGTCCAAAGAAGATGTAGATAAAAAAATAAAAGAACATAGGAAAGTGAAGGAAACCTTGGATGAACAATACAGAAAACAATTAGAATATATGAAATAGATTCTAGAAGATATTCAGGAAATCAAAAATTCCATTGAAAGCAAGTAAAACAACATGAATGAAATTGAACACAGACTCTCAGCCCTTGAAGACAGAATTTTGGCTAGTGATCATGAAAGCGAAGATCTCTTAAAAATAACAAGGGATAGCTGGGTGTGGTGGCACACGCCTTTAATCCCAGCACTCAGGAGGCTGAGCCAGGAGGATTGTTGTGAGTTTGAGACCAGCCTGGGCTACAAAGTGAGTTCAAGGCCAGCCTGAACTACATAGTGAGACTCTGTCTCAAAAAATAGGGCCAGGGATTTAACTCAGTGGCCTAAGCACCTGCCTGGCAGGTGTGAGGTTGT
>RJWM01017723.1:0-42715 GCA_004363535.1 Dasyprocta punctata | reverse complement strand
TGGCATGGGGGTGGCATGGGGGCAGTGCTGGAGCTCAGGGCGTGTCCTGCCCACCACCTCCGAGACCACTGCTGGTTCTTGTCAGGCTGGGGCTGGCTGGGTCTGGACCTCCGCTTTCGTCCCTGGACTTTTCAGGGTGTACCACGCTGGGCCCAGGGGAGATGGTCACAGACAGTACCTCCCAGGCCTGCGCCTGTTCCCCTCTGCGGGCCTCAGTTTCCAGCCTGTGACTGTCTCAAAGGCCAAGTCCACAGCGCTCTGTCTGGTCTGAGGCTGCCGTGTCGCTCTTCCTCCGTCTCACCTTTCACACTCCACGGCCATGGCGTGAATAGTCTATTGTCCCTGCCTTCCTCAGCTTTTCCTCTGACTTCATTTCCTCCCCTTCAGTCCTTCCCCTGTAACACTGTCCCCGCCACACAGGCCACTTCCTCACACGTGCCCGGCCCACCCTGCCCCAGGACCTGTGCACCCACTCACCACCTTTTGGAATGCTCACCCGTCACAAACACTCTCGAGAGCTGTGCCCTCGTGCTGTTCAAGTCTCTTCTGAAGCAACACCTGTCCCTTGCCTACCCTTTGGAAAGAGGCTCACCTTTCCCCTCATTTTATTATTTTTTATTTTTTTGGTACTGGGGATCGAACTCATGACCTCGCCCTTGCCAGGCAGGTGCTGTGTCACTGAGCTAAATCCATGGCTCCCTCATTTATTTTTCTTGTGCAGAATTTACCACTGCCCAAGGTTGTAGCTCTGTTTGTTCTTTCTTGTTCTTGGTGTGTGCTATGGCCCACATGTTTGTGCCCCTCCAGATCCATATGTTGAAATCCTGGCTGTAACGGACTGGTACCAGTAGGTGCGGCTGGTACGAGTACTGTGACTACAGCACAGTCGCCCACAGAAGAGCAGGCAGGAGGGATTTCGCTTCCCCACTGCTGCCCGCCGTGGGAGAACACAGCGTGACAAAGGCGGGTGCGGGACAGGAGGCGACCTCAGTCAGCACCTCAGCTGTCTCCGCAGCCTCAGCAGTGTGCGGAAGGGGCGTTCTCCGTTTAAACCCCCAACCTGTGGGGCGTTGCTGGGCACCCTGACTGACCAGCGTGCCCCTCCACTAGTCACGCAGGTCTTCGTGTGGTTAGGCCCCAGTATCTGCCAGAATCCTCGGCCTCAGCCTAGAGCTCAGTGAATTCGTGCAGAGTGCAGGTGCGCTTTCCAGTGTGGTCCCCACACAGACAGCCTCTGGTCCTCTCCAGACCCTTGCATATGCTGTTCCCCAAAGCCCTCCCCAGCCCAGTGCCCACCTTCTCCAGCTCCTCACGGTGCCCTTCAGGACAGGGCGTAGAAGCCCACTCAGCCAGGAAGCCCACTCACCCAGGAAGCCAATCCAGCCCCTTTTCTGGCTCCGCATCTCACCAGGTGCTGCACTTCACATGGCTCTCTGTTCCCCAGCAATCCCATCTCACCTGTCTCCCAGCCCAGGGGTCCTGGCAGGGCAGATGGGGGGCTTCTGTTACCTCTGAAGCCCCACTACCCTGCATAGTGCTTGGCACATTCAACCTTTCTTGTAGGATACCACTCTGGTTATTCTCTCTCCTTTTCCATCACCACCATCACCATCACCATCACCATCACCATCACCATCATCACTATCATCGTTACCGCTACTATCATCACCACCATCACCACCACCACCATCATCACCATCACCACCACCATCATCACTATCATCACCACCATCATTACCATCATCACCATCATCACCATCATCATTACCACTACCATCATCACCATCATCACCATCATCACCACCATCACCACCATCATCACCATCACCACCATCACCATTACCATCACCACCACCACCATCACTGTCATCATTACCACTACCATCATCACCACCATCACCATCAACACCACCATCACCATCATCACCACCACCATCACTATCATCATTACCACCACCATCACCACCACCATCACCCTCTAGTGGCAGAGGCAAAGCCTGGAATGGCCTTTGTATTTAGCAGGCAGGAAGCTGTGAGAGAGTTGCTCGTGGGACTTCCGGATCGGCGCCTTCCTGCTGCACCAGAACACAGCAGAACCTGCACTTACCTGGAGGCTGCTCACATTCCAGAGCGAACCCACTGTTCCCACCTTCGGGAAGGAAAGTCCAGCAAATCAAGTGAGGAATTCCTCATTCGTGGTCTTGGGATTTCCCCCTTCCCCTGGGAGAGATAAAGGAAAATATGTTTCCCTTCTATATGAACAGCTCAAATGTGCGATAATCCTCCCATCCTAACCTGTTTTTAACAAATAGACTTTGCTGTCCGGCAGCATGATTCATGTCTGACAGATCTATTTATCCATTCTATTTCTTCCAAGATAGCAGCTAAGAAGTTTTATCTATTATTTGCCCCTCCCCCACTCCCATTTTCCTAACCGAGCGTATACAGCACACAGTTGACGGATGGATGGTGTTCGGGATAAAAGGGGGCAGAATCAGATAGTTTTCAGGATGCGAGAAAAAACTGGCTTATTAACAAGGAGTCATCCAGCAAGAGGTGGGGGCGCGGGCGAGGTGCCGGACAGTGGCCAATGATGAATGAGGGGACCCCTGGGGTTGCCGGGTGTGCATGTGAGATAACGGGGGATGGGCCAGTGGCGATGCCGGCAGAGCCTGGCCCCCTGTGGCCCCCTGCCCAGAGTGGGATGGCAGAGCGGCCACTGGACTCCCTGCGACAGGCTGCCGAGACTCCTGCCCACAAACGCGCCTGCGCTGGCGACTCCTTTTCTCTCTGTGAAATCCGCCTCCAAGCTCAAGGAGTCAGAGGCCGCACAGGGAGAAGGAGGCAGACGGGGGCAGAGTTGTTGTTCAGGGCCCTTCTGCCACACGCCAGGCACTTTGGGGCGACAGCTGTGCCTGTGAGTGCCACGTCACCCGACGATCACTTGTGCTCTCCAGTGAGAACACGGAGGCACAGAGGGGCCGAGTCACTGGATTAAAGTCACAGCACTGGCAGTGATGGCAGGGATCTCTTCCCTGCCTTCCTCGAAACTCTGCAGACCCACGCAGCTTCCCCTGTGTCCCCTCCACGCGGTGTGTGGGCACCAGAATGTGCTTCTGCCACGGGGGACATGGCACCAGCAGCCCCAGCCCTTGAACCGAACCCTTCCGAGCCTTGGGGTCTCGGGCAAATCTCTGTCTTATCACCTGTCAGACACAGATACTGAATCCTTCCTCTTGCAGGCATTGAGAGGATTAAGCTGGATTAGGTATGTGGAAGTTCTTTGTAACTAGTAATGCCCTCTGCAAATATTAGTTATTATGCTGTTACATTTTCCTGTAATAACCCAGAGTGTGAGCGAGAAAAGCCCTCCATGTCCTTGATTAAGATATCTCCTAGGAGCTGAGCTATTTTATGGCTTTTTGTTCTCGGATGCTGTAGTGAGTTTTGCACTGAAATGTCTTTAAGGCAGTTTTAAATGATGTTTTAAAACTCCCCAACAACCGGAGGTTCTTGTTGGGATTGGGAGAATCCCTAGAAATGATAGCAGTGGCGACACGGGTGAGTAAGGAGGTTCGTGTGCTCCCCAACATGCGGGAGCCCGCTGGCGCTCACTGGACGCCAGGAGCCTGCAGTTGCCAGCGCCCCTCATCTCCCATCTCGCAGCTGAGGCTGAGGCCCAGCGGGAGCCTGGCTGCTGAGGGCCGCAGGGCCGGAAGCCGCAGGGCCAGGCTGGCTCTCTGCCGCACACGGATGCTCGTGCTTTGCCACCAGCTTCCTCGCATGGCCTCCACGTCCACGTGAGAAGCTGTGACCTCGTCCCTACCATCCCCAGAGCAGACCTGCGAGCGTCTCGATGCCTCCCAGTCCTACAGTGTGGAAAGTAACGCGAGAAGACAACCACTGTGTAGGAAACTAAGATTTTGTGAACCCGGTCGATAAACCACAAAGACCTACCATGCCCGCTTCCTCAGGTTGCCGTTAGGGTCCAGCCTTAAAAAGAATCTCAAGACAAGATGCGGGGGTTGAGGCAGAACGCTGGAAGAGGAAATTGTTAAAGTTGCTCTTTCCTGCCTCTGCCACAGATCGGGTAGGCCGTTCACAGTTTCCTGGGCTCGGTTTTCTCACCAGCCTCTGGAAATGTTTCTCAGGTTTGCCGCACCAACGACAAGATCCTTCTCATTGGTTCTCATTCCTTGTGAAGTTTCCTTGGAGATTTCCAGCCGTTCCTGAGTGGTGCCACCAATGCGGCCCCCAAGCAGGCACCACTGGCCCCTCCCCCATGTCCGCTGTATTTGCTGTCTTCTATTTCACTCCTCTTTGGCACTGCGGCCCGCACACCAATAGAAGCGGCCTCCTCTCCCACCTGGGTTGCCATGCATACAAACCTCACAGTGCCACGCCCGTGTGGAACCAGTCACGGAAGTTTCCGGGCAGCCTGTGAAGCTCCGCCCTTGGCCCCGCCCACCCCTTGTTGCTTCATTCATGCTTGCAGCAATCACCTACTGATGGCCTGCTAGTGTCAGGCACTGAACCGGGCCTGGAGACGTGGCCGTGCACTGCGCTTGCCTGCATGGGCGTTATCCTTGAAGGGGAGTAAGAGATGATAGGGAGTGAGTTATAATACAGTGTCTGCAGTGTCAGAAACGCTTGTGAGCAGACAGAATGTCCCGAAGGACACCCTCAGTCTGTGCAAAAGGGGATCTGTTCAGACTCCGTGAACACTCTGTGTACTACAGTGCCGCTGTGACGACAGAGGTACAGGGTGAAATGGGAGCAGAAAGAATAAATACCTATTCTGTGTTATTTGTGTCCATTACTGTAGCAAAATACCTGAGATAGTCCTAGGTAAAAAGAGCAAAGGTTTATCTGGGCTCGCAGTTTCAGAGGCTTCAGTGCATGGTCACCTAGCCCCACTGCTTGAAGCCTGTGGTGAGGCGGGTGGGTAGTGGCTGAGGGGGAGAGAAAGAGAGTAAGAGATGAGGGTCCTACAAGCCCCTTCGAGGGCACCCCGCCAATCACCTAAGACCCCACTGGGCCTCCTAAGGATTCACCTCCTGCCGAGGTTACTCAAGAGGCCTAGGCCGTTGTCATGTGGCAAAGAGTGCATGTGTGGAGGCACCCGCATGCAAGGTCCTGTGGTCAGGGTGTTTCTCCACCTGAGAGAACAGCTCGGCACCCCAGCGGCTCCTGCCCCAGGGAACCCCCTCTTGGAGGGCTCCACCTAAGTGCCTGCAGCAGGCTGGCGTCTCCAAGGACAGAGAGGGCTCTGGCCTCCTTCTGGATTCTCTGCCAGTTCCGCGCTTCTTCCTGGCCCCCACATCGCACCTCAGTTGCCGTGGTCGGACCATTCTTACGATCGTGTTTCCTTGTGAAGCTGTCTCTGTCACCCGATGATTGTGTTACTGTGTACCCCATCAACTTCAGACACAAATTAAGTGAGCTAATGTAGGCTAAAGGACTTCCTAAACTGGGAAGCAGTCTACAATCAGCAGCTCTTATTGTTAAGCTAACTATAGTAGTTATTATTCCCGCAGAAGTTAGGTCACAGGAGAAACCTCCCACCCTGACATGAAGTGTCCCAGTCTTTCAGTCTTGTTCTCCTGGACGCGAAGCCCCCCCACACCCAGGCATCCGGCGCTGTGTCCATGCTTTGGGGGGCTCCGCCTGCATCCTGGCCCTCGGGTTCTGCAGTCCCCACTCAGGTACACAGATGCCAATACTCTCCAAAAGCACATTTGGCATTTGTTTTGCTTAATTCCTACATTATGCTCCAGCCTCCTCCTAAATGCATTTGTTTGCAAAAAGAGCCACGTGGGGAAGTTCAGCCCACAAATAAGAATATAATTATTACCCAGTTTAGCAGCGCCTGGGCGTCACCCGGGTATTTGCCGGTGCTCTGCAATTCAATCGTCTCTCCTTCAAGACTATATTTAATAGGATAAACAATTTCTGCTAAATGCAATAAACGTGAACCTGGGCTGTCATCTCCATAATCAACTCGAATTTCCCATTAGAAGTGGTGGCTGTGATTGAGATTCGGAATTTAATTTGGCGGCACTCGCCTCGCCGAGCTGGTGCAGGCTTCGAGTGCCGCACGTCAACCGAGACAGAGCTGCTCTTCCTTGTCTCTGGGGAATCTTAAAAGAAGATAGATTATAACTCAAGAAAATTATACGGCCTCAGTATAATGAAAGAGATAAAACATTATTGGATTAGCCTGTTGAAAGAACGGCAGACAGCAAAGCAATAATATTAAACCAAACAAGAACCCAGACCCGTCAGCTCCATTCAGGGGACCCGGGGACGCAGGAAGGCAGACAGAATCACCTCACTTGCTGCGACAACCCCCGGGCAGCTCCTGGTCCTGTTAATTTCATTCCAGAGAGCTGTTCGGGGCACGCCAATGGGTGGTGGGGACCACGCTCCAGTGCCATGGCTGCGCTGGGGTCTCAGACGCAGCGAACAAATCTGGCGGCCAATCCAACACAGATGACTTGGCTGACATCAAATTGATTGAAGGGGGGTAGGGTGAGGCGAATTCACCTTTAACTAGCTGCGCCGCCCTGCCCCATCCCTTTCTGGGAAATTCACCTCCAATTTTTCAACCAGACAGGAAGTGCTCAAGAGCAAACAAAATCTGAAGGGAGGTTTTAGTGGGGTGGAATGAATGAGAGAAACAGGGCTTACAGGGCCACTCACCAACCTAAAGAAACCAAACATATTTTGATGTTTTGGCAACCTGCAGATCAATTGCCTTATTCTCCTCTTCAAGCACTCTCCTCCCAAACTGTATTTGCGCAAAGCCAGCGGAGTGGAAAGCACAGAACGGCTCACGGGGAGGGCGGGGAAGGCGCTGCGCGCCCAGCCCAGTCCTCACAGGCTCCTTGTCGCCTTTTCTTGCAGCCGCCACAGCCTCCCTTTTCTTCTAACTTGCCCTGGCTCTGGGAAACTCGCCCTGGCAGCCACTCTTGCTGTTCTCTTAACTCTTTGGAGGCTGTGGCTGAGTTGAGAGCCACAAGCTCTTCTGGCCTGTTGTTCAGTATTAACGCCTGCCCGGCCAGGCCCACAGGGTGAGTCACAGCTCTGCTTCCGGCCTGTGCGTGTGCACTGCTCACCCCTCCCGGCCAGCAGCCAAGGGGCCCAGGGACACAGACCCACCTTCCTCGGGCGGCGGTGGGTGAGATTGTCAACACACGTGCATGCACATGTGTGCACACAGCACTTTCTTTTGCTTCTTACTTTGTGAAAAATCCTTTATTAACCAGATGCTGATTCACTGAAAGGCAGGCAGCCATCACAGTTAAGAGTTAAACCTCCAGGGCCTGAGCGGGCAGTCCAGGTCACCCACTTCCTGTGTAGCCTGGGACAAGTCTCTGAACTGTTCTGAGCTCAGTGTCCCCCTCCCTGCCCCAACTCTTCAGTAGAGCTGATAAGAGAGAACATCTGCCTTGGGCGGTGGCCACGAGTGAACAGAAACAACGAATCAGTGGCTGGCACATAGCGACCAGCCGAGAAACCTGAGCCGCCGTAACTGCTGACCCCGGTCCTGCGCTCAGCAAGGAAGGAGCATCTTCACACCCACTCGCTGGTCCATTCCGAGGCACCTCCTGTGTGCCCATCGTCTGCCGGAGGGTGGACTCCCTGCTGAACGCTCCCTACACAGCTCTTGGCCAGTAGTAAACGAGAGTGAAATAAAAGCATAGCAGGGGCAACAAGAGTCTTAAAAGACCCTCTCGGGCAGCTTCAACGCTTTTGCTTAACTCACTGTTTATTCAACTCACCGCGCATTTTACAAGCTGCCAGCTCTGCTTTAAAGACCCGAGTGGTGCTGCCCTCTGACTCGGGCTAGCGGCCCTGGGAGCTGGGGCGGGGTGGGGTGAGGCCTGGGGTGTGCCCAGGCCCCCGCCGTATGCAGCGCACCGTGGGGTGGCTGCAGTGCTCCCTCCCCTAACAGGGGACTGTTTCTGACGCGGGGCCTGAGCAGGGGCTGCCCCCGCCGTGCGGAGGCGGATTGTTGCACTGTCTTTGTCTTGTTTTCACTCCCCCAGAGCATGAAGACCAGGTGGACCAGCAATTCCAGTTTCCATTGATGGGAACATCTGCAAGAAGAGAGGTCAACACACGTGACTTAGCCATCGCTACAATCTGGTGCCCTGGGGTGGGGCAGGATGAGTAAGGGAAAGGTCTCTGGGAGTCTGAATCACTGAGCTCTCCTCTCCAGTCAGAAGTCTTCCTTTGTGTCATTGTACTACACCGTGCTCTCTTCCCACAGGGCATGTGCCACGCCACTCTTCTTGGCTAGGACAGTCTTTCCCTCTCTGTTCACCAGATCCATCCTATTCATCCTTCCGATCTCAGCAAGAGCACATTTCCCAAGGGAAACTGTTCATTACCCCTAATTCTCCATTGGTTTCCCGTATTTTAAGCTCAGAACGTTTTGTAACAATCGTTACAACTGAAACTTTCAATGCCCTGACGGGACAACTCCAGTGACATCGATCTTCTCCTCCATTCCTTTTCTCCCAGTCTCTGTGATGACAGGGGCTGGGTGAGATTTGTCACAGCGAGCCTCAGTACCCAGATGGGCACAGAGAAGGCCCTCCGTAAACATCTGTTCACTGCATGGATGAATGGCTGCCAGCTAGAGGATGCTGAGTAGGTTTTTTTTTTTCTATCTATACAGTGGGAACTATCCTATCTGCTGTGAGTGTAATTGGTTTCTTTTTGAGAATTAATTAATTTTATCTATGGTTGATCTGTTCTAAGTACTAATACAAAAGTGTGGTGACGGTGGACACTGGGGCTCTGTACTCCTTGACGTTTGCCGTTCACTTGAGGACTTTTCCTTTGTGTGATGCTGGGCTTCGGATTCAGGGTCTCTGATTGCAAGGCAGGTGCTTCACCGCTGAGTCACACCTCTAGCCCTACTCTGAATGTGGATGAGACTATGAATAACCAGTTACTCAGGCACGATATAGCACGTGTCTAGCTTTGCTACTTCCTATCACTGGCTCCTGTCAGACTGGCAGGGACATTCGATTCTTACAGGAGCATAAACCCCAGCATGCACTGTGCAAGCGAGGGATCTAGGCTGTGCACCTCCTAAAAGAATCTAATCCCCAAACAACCACCCCGCCCCGCACCTGCCAAACAATTGTCTTCCACAAAAATGGCCCCTTGGACCAAAAAGCTTGGGGACTTCTGCTTTATATGCCTCATTACAAACTCAAGCCAACTCCATTAGGTGGTTAACTGGTCATCTCCATTTTACAGATGCAGAAATCAAGGCACAAAGGGCTGCTTGTCTTGCTCAAGATCACAGTTGGTAAACAAGGAAGCTGAAATTCAAACCCAAATTGAGTCCAGGTACTCAGCAAGTGCCTACTGTATAAAAGAGTGTCTGATAAACTTTTCTCCTTTTCATCATATGCTCCATATCCATCTTTAACAGGATCATCAAATGTCACAGCATGGAATAAAAGGGAGTAAGGAAGAAGGAGTTGGGAGCTCTTAGATAATAAACTAACCAAAGAATTTTGGAGCTGGAAGGGAACTTTCGTCTGGCTTTTTACTTGTTAATTCCGTGTATGGCAGGGAGCAGACACAGAACCCAGAGGGACCTGATCCCCACTCACTGAGAAGAGGACGTAGGTTTCTCCCCCGCCCCCAAATGCGCTGTACTGAGAACCATGATACATGTTCAAGGTCCTGGGGCACCCACAGGAGAAATGAATTAATTCCACCTGGGTGCTTAAAGGAATTTTGTCAGAGAATAGACATCAGTGCCGGATTTGGAGGACTGAGTATGTGCTCACTAAACAGAAAGAGTTTAAGTATTCCAGAATGGCCCAGTAAGTACTTGGAATGTCGTGCACTTGCAGTTCTGTGACAAGAGGTGCCCGCAAGTGTGAAACAATGCGGCACCGCCCAACAGCCAGGATGGACCCCCAGCGTCCTGCTGCCCAGCAGCCTACGTAGCCCCCAGCCTGACCTTGTTCTTTTGATTTATTCTCTGGACTTCCCCAGAGCTCCCCTTTCTGAATAACTCTCAAAAGCACCCTTACTTTTCCGGTAGGAGATCTCACAGGCTGGTCCTCGGAAGCCAAGAGGGCAGATGCACTCACAGCGGGATCCTGAAAAACCAGGGGAGATCGTGAGCCGCACCATGGGACTCCAAGGTCCTGGGCTCAGTCCTCTACACGAGGGTCACTCCGTTAGGAGACTTCAGGGCAAGACGCTGAGTTAAAAGGTTTGTAAACAGTGGGCTCAGTGCCCAAAATACCTTCCTTGGGGTCCTTTACTCATGCAAGTGTGTTTACTGCCATCATGGGGAGTCACAAGGTCTTGTTGAGCAAAATTACTTATTAGTTGACATTCAACCCATGTTTACAAGCTTTCAGGGTCAGAAGCTATGGTGGCCTCACTTAAGCCAATCATTGCTGATGTCCAGTGTCACGTCACTGTTGAGTCCCCGCTTGAGTACCTTCAGGACGGGGAGCACACCACTCTTCAGGGCTCACCCTCACGCTGACTGGTTCTAAGAGTTTGGAAGTGATTCCCATGTTTATAGGTAACTTGTCACCTTGGAATTCTGTCGTCTGATCACACGGAATCTCTTTACAGAGTGGCTCTGCAGTGGTTGGACCCTGGCTTCCTATTCTTCACCTCCACTTAGAGCTTCAGGTGGGTGCCAAGTTCTAGGTCCAGATTCTCACAAAAGCAAAGCAGACTTCAGCTGCTCTGGACCCAGACTGTGAACTGAAAAGCTGACCCACAGCCTCAGGCGGTGGTCCTGGGCTGATGGCGAACTTCAGGCCTCGCCCTCCCCGTGTCTGTTTTGCTCATATCCATCCTACATGAGAAACTGGAAGCTGTACTGGCAGCTGAAACCTTTCCCCTTGAAAACGGCTGACACCTCTGCTGCTGGCTATGTCCTCGTGGGCTACAACCAGCTATAATCAAAGGCTCCAGCTGTCCTGTTCGGGGTGCTGGGCTGGACCCTTCCCAGCGGCTTGGTAGCCCATCACAGCAGGAGCAGGAGGCTCCCAGCCCCCACCCCTCCCACTGTGCCCCTCCAACTGCAGTGACCCCCGAAGTTAGCACTCAATTCTACTGGGTGATCCTTGCTCACCTTGTATCCGCCAGGCTCCCCGAGTCTACGGCCACCATGTGCTCGCAGCTGGATTCAGGCCTCAACTAACTGCTGCTGTCACCCATGAGCCCTTGAGGCTGGAACCCAGGCATCCTAACAGCCGGCAGAGCGTCCCCTAGCTGCCTCCATCCTGCCTTCTTGGGAAGCAGAGGCTGGCCAACAGCCACCCCAGAGCCCGCCTCCTCCGGACAACAGCCCCCCAGGGCCCCAGCAGCCTTGCAGTGGTACCTTTCAGAACAGGGACTCCGTTCCCGTGGCAAGGGGCGCAGTGGCAGGAGCTGACCTCCCTCTGGAACTCCTCCAGGGCCTGCTTCACGTGCTGTCTCACCGTGCTGGAGGAGGTGAAATCTGTGGCCGTCACCAGCTCATACAGAGGCTCCACCTACAGGGAAAAGGAGGATCCATTTCAAGAAAACATATTCATGAAATGAGGCCTGGAGCCAGGCCGCTCTATGGGCAGGGGCCCGTGGCATGGAAATTGGTTGTGACTCCTCTGGAACAGGACGGGTGCTCTGATTCCCCACCCTAGTTTGCACAAATTAGCTCATCCCAGTTCAGATCAACAAACACCAAACCACCACTAAGTGCCAGGCATTAAGCATAAATAACAGCTAAATGTCCTACTCTTGAGAAACTCAGAATCTAGAGACAAACACTTGACAGACGATGACAGGCCATGTCTGATTGAGGCTGTCCTTCAGCTCTGGGAGGGTGCACAGGTGAGCTGCGTTCACAGCCTCCTGACCATGTCCCGGACCCCACAGTGTTCTGCTGCACCAGTCTCTCGTGTAGCGCTGGGCAGCTGTGACAGGGCACAAGCCCCGCTCCTACCTGGCTGCCGTCACGACGAACCTCTGACATGCCAGAATACTGCGATTCCTGGCTGGGATGTTCCGCAGGTTGGCTGTACCAGATGCATCTTCAGTTTATGGTATCTTAGACTTACGATGGGCTGGTCTGGACATAATCCCATAGTATGCCGGGGGGCTTCACAGCGGTGACAGCAGAACTTGCGGCAGGGAGGTAAGAGGGAGGGAGTGGGTGGTCTGGGGCCCTGGGACTGGTGTCCAGCAGCTCTTTAAATGTATTTTAGGGTTATTGCACCAACACCACTGTCCCTCCAGACCTTTCAGAAACTTTCCTATCAGGCAAGAGCCGCGTCAGGAAGCCTTTCCTGAGCACCAAAGCTCCTGAGCACCTTCCCTCCATTGAAAACCAGGGACAAATGCCAGGCAGTGGAGGCCTCAGTAGGGCAACGGCGCAGCAGCAGCTGGGTTGCAGCTGTCAGAAACAGAGTTGCAGAAAGTGCAGGTGCCAGACCCTCATGGAGGTGGCGCTATCTGAGAAGTGGAGGTGCGAGGGTGACAAGACCAGAGACCAGGTGTGGAGAGGGCATCAAATGCGTGCTGTCTCTCCCGGCTCTGGCTCCAGGGCCAGGTTCCTCTCCAGATTTTGGTTCTGATCCTGCCCCAGTGCAGCCCACTGGAGAGTTTAGGGTCCCCCTAAATGCAGGCAATCATGTCTAATAGAAGCCTCCAGTGGGAAGAAAATTGCTTCCATTTCTTAATGCATCTGATGCTGACCTTCGCACCAGTGGGCAAAGCAAGCCCCTTGGTGGTCCCATTGTCTCACCGGCTTGTGGTCAATGAATTGATCCAATGGCTATTTGCAGAACTGTCCGGCCTGCTGGCCACACACAGGGAGGGGGCCACAATGGAGGGGAGGGGCTGCTTGCTCTACTCCAATGCGGAGCTCTTCCAACAGCCTGCTTTTGCTCCCCTGCTCCTCGACATGCTGCCCTTAACCACCTTGGCCTTCGCCTACCAGCACGAAGGCTGCTGGAGGAAACAGAGGCGTCACCAGCAGCCAAACTGGAATAAACTGGCCAAATGAAGTCCGCTCCAGGAGCTGTGTGGGCTCAGGGGCTTCCTGATAGGATCTACTTTACCCTCACAAGGTAGCATAGCAAGGATTAACCCCATTTTCTGGAGAGCATAAGTAACCTGACCAAGGTCACACAACTCATAAAATAGTATGACCAAGATTCTAATCCAAGGCCAGTGTTTTCCTCCTCCTTCACTATGGCTACAGTCTTGATAAAGACAACTCACTTACTCCCACTGCCAAACTGGACCCCAGAGTTCTCCCAGTTTTGCTGAACTTGATGGCTACACTGCTGGATTTCACAGCTCTCCTCTTAACCTGAGGATGTGGCACAGGCGTCCTGTTAGTTTGCTATTCTTTTTTTTTTTTTTTAAGACTTTTCCCCTCTTTTCTTCCCTTTTTCTTTTTTTCTCTCCCTTTCTTTTTCTCTTCCTGCTTACACCACAGCTTTTCCCCTAATGCTCAACCCTAAGCACCCCGCCCTTTGAAGGTTATACTCACCACATTGCTGCAATGAACAGTCGGGCAATCTCTGTTAACCACCGTGCAGGGCCCACCCACAGTGGGACGTGGCCGCTTAGTGATGAGACAGAACTGTCACCAGAGCTGGCTTCTAGGGGAGCTGAACTCACTCACACAAGTCATTTCACCTTCACAACAGTCCTGGGCGGTAGGCAGTCATCTGCTTCCTCATTGTGAGGGGGAAGGGCGGAGGCACAGGAAGCAGGAAGACCGGCGAAGTTCACATATTAGTGAGTGGTCCGGATTGTTCCCACTTTGGCTTCTTTCCCTTCAGGATATATTTTTAGAGGGGTGGACGCACAGGTATCCACACCAGACTGATGCATCGGTGTGATTTTATAACTCACTCTGTGCCCTTATCAGGAGTGTTTCTCCCTGCGCGTCAGTGCATTCTGATGAACTGGCTTTCTGTGACCTCTGAGTCGCGTGCTGCTTGGGGAGCCACAGTGGACCCGGTCTTCTGCCCTCGAGCCTTTTCTTCTTTTCCTTCTTGCTATCATGGCCAAAGCCTAACGCCTTTATACGTACATCATTACCAAGATTTCAAACTAGTTCTTTAGTAGCCCCTTGCATTTGGGGTTACTGAATCAAAAACTAAGGGTTGAAATCTGGAGATAAGCGCGTCCACTCTCCCCGAAGAGCCGAGCCATGTTACATCCTCACCCCACTTTGCTGACGTGCCCATGTCCTTGCGCTCCGTGTCACCAAGCATTATAGATTTTAATCAGTGTCAACCGGACAACTGAAGAATAAAATCGTGCTGTTATTTAAATTTTTATTTTTTTTATTGCTAGAGAGATTAAAATTTTCATGTTTATTAGCCAACTGAAGCTTGTTCATTTCCTTTGAAATGTTTCTTTCTGATGAATTGCCACATGTTAGGGACTACCTTTGTGGCAAAAATATTCTTTTGGTGTGTTATCTATAATTTGCTTATACTTATGGTGTCCTTATTTGAAATTCTGATTTTTTTTTCTTTTTTTTGGAAGTGAACTCTATCAGCCTAATTTTGGCCCTCCTTACTGGGCAAGTATTACTACCTTGTATTTTAAATGTTCTCATGGATGGGAAATTTTGCTTTTAGAAAATCTTTGAGTAACTTGCGTTCAAAAAGGGCTTCAAGTTTTCAGAGGCAAGTTTACATATGGGGAGCTGCAGTTCCTCAAGGGCAGACTGGCACATAGTAGGGTTGCAGCTCCTCAGAGAAGGCTTGTACATGGCAGGACAGCAATTCCTCAAGGGCAGGCTTGCACATAGTAGGACTCTGGTTTCTCAGAGGCTGCTTGCGCACAGCAGGACTGAAATTCCTCATGGGTAGGCCTGCACATAGTAGGGCTGCAGCTCCTCAGAGACAGCACTGCTCACGGAAGAGCTCCCTCCTGACAGGTGGGTGTGACATGCGACTTGTTCTAGCCAGTGAGAAGGGAGCAGGAGAGAACACTTCCATTGGAAACTTTCGGTGCAGGGCCAGTAGATGTTGGAAGTAGATGCCAAGCTAAAGTCCCTCACAGGGTCCCAGAGTGAGCACGTGGAGCCAAGCCCTCTCAGTAACACTTACTGTGCGCCTTGCGTAACTGAGAAGTACGCACTGCTGAACCGAGGTGTGAGGTCATTTCTCTGCGTGTGACCTCAGCGTCCTGATCTCTGTGTGACACCATTCAGTACCGTGTTTTTCTGTCTACCCTGGGTAATGCCAGTGCCCCAGACACTGCTTCCACATCAGCCTGGGGCCAGGCTGCCTTGACTCAATACAGAAATGCGCTTGAAAGAGAGACATTGTGTCTCGGATCACCAGTTAAATACAAGACTCTCCATTACACGGGAATATCAGACAAGCATCAAACCTTTTTTTAGAATAACTGTTCCATGCAATATTTGGGAGATACTCACACTAAAAGATTAATCCTTTGATCTGAAATTCAAATTTAACTGGATATTTGCTAAATCTGGTGACACTTTTTGTGACTCCTTCATGACCTCTAAATGTCTTTGAAATTCTTCACTTATTGGTGACCTTCTAAGCAGGTCACCTGCTTTTTCCTTCAGAACTAAC
Organism: Dasyprocta punctata; assembly: GCA_004363535.1. Classification (NCBI taxonomy): domain Eukaryota; kingdom Metazoa; phylum Chordata; class Mammalia; order Rodentia; family Dasyproctidae; genus Dasyprocta; species Dasyprocta punctata. The sequence continues at coordinate 27,101 of RJWM01017723.1, read as the reverse complement.
AGTAGCTGCTCTTCTACCTTCAAGCATTTCACAGCGTAAACTTCTAAGACCAGTTTGGCTTTTATTCCTGTAGGTCGTGTTTGTTTTTAAAAGCAAAACACTTCACCACCATGTATTTCAGTATCGTTTTGTTTTGTTTTCAGTACTTTCACCTCGTTTTCAATGAGCTGATCATTTTATATTATCAGCTCACAGAAACCTCTCCCATTATGTCCTTGATTAATGTGTCTTCACAGTTAATCTCGTCTCTTTCTCAGAAGGAAGTCTTTGTGTTTTAGATTTCCACTTCTGTACTCTATCCATCATATTTCTTTTCTGTCATTGTTTTAATCTCTTTGTCTTTTGTTTCTGTATTATAAGAACATTTTTTTATAGCACCTTCCACATCACTGACTCAATTTTCTGCAGTGTCAATTCTGTTCTTTATAGTTTCCAATGTGGGTTTTAATTCTGCTATTGTGCTTTTGCTTTCCCATATTTAGCCACTTCCCCTTCATCTGATTAGTGTCTAAACATCTCAGCTATTTTTATTTGATAAATTTCCCATTTTCTTGAATATGTTATCATCACAAAGAAAATGCATTCTAAAACTTATTTCTATTTTTCCATCTTATAGACATATGCTCATTTTCTGCATCTTGAACATAATTTCAATCTTTTGTGTTCAAAAACCTCCTTATATATCCACTGCTGTTTCTTAACTCTTCCTGGAACCAAGAGCCACCTCTCCACATCTGGTCCACCAGTAAATAGTGCAGACAGGCTCCTCTGTGGCCTCCTTCCCTGCCTATTTGCTGGCTATAGAAATCGTGTCTCAGATCTCGATTTCAGAGACTCATTAATGTACTCAAGCGTTTGCCAACACTCTTTTATCTAGGAATTGCTTATCTAGTGGGCTAGAAAATCAATTGTCACTCCAGCTCCTTGGTAAGCGAGCTCTGCAGAGAATTAGTCTGAGATAATGGGAAGCCTTATGCAGTCTTCTCTTTCTAGAAAGAGTGCATAGAAGAGAAGACACCTGAATGCACATTTCCAACACAGGTCAGGGAGGCGCAAAGGTGCACAATCACCTTCCACCCTTTTGCCCTGCCCACTCCCACAGCACTCCTGAAAACATCGCTGATTCTCTAACTCACCTTGGATGACATCTGTGCTTGGCATTTCACACCCCAGTGCCCAGGCGGGTACCCCAACCTCTCTGAGTAACTGGGGCTTTCCCTTTGTTGTCAGCTTTAAAAAACATTCAGAGGAAATACTTCGGGAAAAAGCAAAACCCAGGAAGCTATTTTCCCTGAGCTCTCTGGTCTCTCCCACACCGTGCTGTGATGTCAGCCAGCGTCACCAGACATTAGCCAAGCCCAGGTTTCTCTGGAGCGGCCACCTCCCGTGGCTGCCTCTCTCCCTCTTGTGAACACGGGGACTGTGCCACGGTGTCACTGCTGAGGAAGTGCAGAGGAGAGGGTGAGTGGCAGCCTGCTAGTTCTGCAGAAACTTTACATCTGACACAGAGAGACACCGTGGGAAACTGCCGGGCTTGGGACCACAGCACCTTGTCAGAGTGTCAGATCCTCAGTCCTCGTCTCTGACTGAACAGAGGACTCTCAGCGGGTGGACAGTGGCCCACCGTCACTGTTGACACACCGGTGAGAAGAGCACGGTGTAAGACAGGCTCGGGGTGCCGTGCCGAAGTTCCCCCAGGTGAGCAACTATCTCACTGATACATGTGACAGTCCTGTTCCAACAAATGTCTTTTTAGTTTAAGATTGCAGATCTCCTGTTTCGGTGACACGTGCTTGAGGTCATTATTTTTTATCCACTGAGCCCATGAGAACATCTACAGGGGAGGGAGGAAGTCAGTTTTCTTGTCTACACCTAACAGACCCTTAAGCAGACTCTTAGCAACCTGGGGACCCAGTGGGAAGGAGATGGATCTCCATGTGGGACTCAGCAGCAGGTTCTAATCTGCCCATCCCAGATACAATCTCTGCTCTAATGACTATGTCTCAAGATCAGGGCCACATCCTACGAACCTGCATTCCATACCCTGGCCCACTGTGGGCCCCCAGCATGGAGGTGGTGGCTGGCGTGACTGGGGTACCTTCACTCTGACGATGGCCGGGTTGTACTGCACAGCATCGCCCCACTCCTGCATCAGCTCAGCCGTTGGCAGCTCCTTGTAGGCCAGGGTGGTGATGTGCTCACTTGCCCCTCCCCGCACAAGGACCACCAAGTCCTCCACCATGGTGCTCCTCTTGTTTCTGTCTGGAAGGGATAGGAAGAGCTGGCAGGTCACAAGAGGATCCACTTGCACACCTTGGAATTTTCTGCAGCTCAACCAACAATTCGGGTGCCATGGTATTCACTCAGGTTGCCTGATAGACGCGAGAGAACGAGACAGGTTCCTGCCTGTGAAGAAGTTAAGGGGAGCGGAGCAAAAGGAAAGCTCATCTGGTCACGTCCGCTACAGACCAGGGCAGGAGGAGGGAAGGGCAGCATCACGAGCGTGCACGATTGCCAGGTGTGGAGCTAGTGTAGGGGAGGAGATGCATAACGGATCGTTAAACAGATGGGTGACAGATGAGACTGACCGATTATGATAGAAGACGGGAATAGATTGGTAAATAGGTAGGCAGGTAGGTAGGTAGGTAGACAGTCAGGCTGCAATATTTTGTTTCACTTGACAGCAGTCATTTGAGCCAAGCACTATTAACTCTACTTGACAAATGATGAAACTCATACCTGGAATTATTAAGACCCTTGCCTAGGCCCGCACAGCCAGCAACTGAAACAGCAGAACTGTAAATAAAACCTGCCCAGTTTGACAGCATCTGCCCCTGGGTCAAATGACATTCCTGCCACCACACGGGTCCCTGGAGGGGGAAGTGGTGGAGGTCATCTAGGGGAAACTGAGCCCCGCCTCTCACCCGTCACCCTGCACAGGCACACAGGCCTGGAAGAGTTAACCTTTGTGTTTTGGACAAATCGTTTCTTTCCCCTCATGTATAAAATGGACACCGAGCATCAGGTGAAGAGTGAGTGGAGCCATCACAATTGCAGCGATTGATCACTTCTGTCAGTCACTGGTCTCAATGTTGCATGTACACAAATACATTTAATCCTCAATATCCAATAGGAGCAACACAAGCTTCACTTTACAGACGAGAAAACCAAGCGTGGTGAAGGCAGTCCTGCCCAGGCCCAAGCTAGACGCCAGGCGTGTGAGCTGGCCAAAATGCTATGCTATGTGGAGAATGTGCTGTATGTGTAATACATGCTCACTAAACAGTGCCTCCTACACAGTGGTTATTAGCTTCCCATGGAGATGCCCCAGAAGCCCTCAGTCACACTAGTGAGCCATTCCCATTCTAATTTGATTGTGTAAGAAATTGAGCATTGGTTATAATTACTTGAGAGTAGAAATAACCCCAATAACCATCAACAGGTGAACAAAGAAAAGTGGTGTAATCATACAATACGAGATTACATAGCAATGGAAGATACATGCAAAAACATGACGTGGAATGAAGAATGTGGGACTAGAAAAAAACTTACATTTTACCCACATTAAGTTAAAAAAAAATGAGCGCCACAAAAGCATACTGGTAAGTGACACACAGAGGTGATAAAACTCTAGAGACAGAAAGGGACATATTCACACAGACGCAAGGATGGTTATAGGTTACCTCAGAGAGGGAGAGAGCGGGACCAGCAGGGGCTGAAGGGTGCTGCTGAGCAGCGGTCTATTTCCTGAGCTGGGCAGGGGATTACTTTGAGTCTCCTTTAAAGAGGATCTGTGTTTCCTATACTCAGCTCACCACCAAGGGCAAACAAATAATATGAACGAGTCAGCCTCAAGTGCAAGGGTTGCTATAGCGTAGTAGTGTCCTAGTTACTTTTCTCATTACTGAGACAAAATAACTGGCACTCAAAGGGCAAAAGGTTTATTTAACTCACAGATTGTGGAGGGCTCAGCCCATAGTTGGCTGGCTCCAATGCCAGAGCGTCATGGGAGAGGGGCATCGCAAAGAAGTAACAATTCATAGTGGGCAGAAGGCAGCAAAAGCAACAAGCAGCAAGTGCTGAGTGATCCAAGACCTCTTTCTGTCCCTTGTAGTCTATCTAGGCTTAGGGCAGGTGGTGCTCACACCTGGGTGAGGCACCCATAACCCTCGTACTGCACCAGGAATCAATCCCAGCATCGCATCCGTAACCCCAGGATCACAGTCCTAGATGCAGTCACCGCTGAGAAGCTGCACCTGTGACTGCAGGAGGCTTTGCGGGGACATCTGGACATGCGCCGTAACAGGCAGTTAATTTCCATGGCGGTTGTTTGACTGTGTTTCGTTTCAGCGGTGGGGCTCCTCACAGGTAAACCCAGGCACCTGTCGAGCAGGTCGAGCAGCTGAAAACAGAGCTCCACTGAACTCAGCTGGGGGCCAGCGCACTGGTGACCCACTGTCTTCCTACCCCGCTCCCTTGGTTGAGTCCCAAGTCCCTGGATCACTTCCAACTTCCCTGCCCCTGGACACGTGGCTCTGTAGCCCAACTGGCTCAATCCCCACCGCAGGTCTGGCCTTTCCTGCCATCTGGACTCTGCTATCTGACTCATAGCTTTGCCTGCTCTGTCATCTCCCTTACTTCAGGGGCTCCCTTCTTTCTCCTGCCTCGAGCCCCAGCATCCAACTTCTAGCCAGGCCAACTCAGTCCCGAAGCAGAGTGATAGTGTTAGGTCATTCTTCCTGCCTAGAAACGACTGAAGTTTTAGCACTTTAGTCCTTGAGTTGTAACTCCCAGACTTTCTGCTCCCTGAGGCCCCCGTGGGACAGGGCCTTGCTGTTGCCTCTTCCATCGCTCACCTACCACATGTGGGCACAGTGAGGAGAGCTAGGCAGCAGATTCATTTTTGTATCCTCAGCACACAGTAGGAGCTGGGTGGGTTTTTTGGGCTGGGTTATTATTTTAACTGAAATGCCTTGACATGTCTAGTACTTGTCTTATAGGAAAGCCAGGACCAGGAGCACGATGGAGGGAGTGAGCAGAAGCGAGGGAGGCACATTGCCCTGTCCTCACCTTTTATTTCATTCAGAATCTTCTTACATTTGTCTCCTGACACTCCCAGCTTGATAGAGACCTCTTTGATGTTAGCACCAATTCGGAAATCATGTGCGGCACAGTCATGGACGTCATTAAGGGAATAATCTGAAGGAAACAAGAAAATCACCTCCGTGGTAATTCACACTGCCCCCTTTCCCGTGGTTGTTTCTAGAGACCTAACTCTTCCTGGTTGTCCCAGGGACTTGGGTTGAAATAAAGAGCCTGACAGCAAGGAGTGCAGGCAGCCGCGGGTACCAGAGTAAGGACCTCACAGGGACCAGATTCACCTTCCTGTTTCGGTCTTCTCCTAGGATGCTTGCTGCCTTCAAAAAGTGCTCAGTCGTCCTCTAAAGGGAGGACCCCTTTAAAAGTCTCTCTGTAGGTCTGTGCAGTCAGGACAGCGCAGCCGCAGTCCCCTGCCTTCCGTGACTCACCCAGGGGTGCACTTTTCAAATGCTCCTTTTGGAGAAAGATATCCCTGATCATGACAGGACTGAGGTCACACTTACACAAACGTACATTATATGCCATTATATGCCTACAAGAGTACTGGGCCTGTAACAGCCGTGGCTCAGTCCCTGCAGACTGTGACCTGCAGGGGGTCACATCGACTGAGAAGTGCTGGGTGAGAGGCAGAGCACCGGCCTGGAGTGCAGGGCTCACCCCGACGCTGGCACTGATGATGGCCATAAAAACCTGGGTGTCCGCTTGGAGGATCAATTCTAAGGCTTGAGGGTTTAATGTTAGCCTGAAGACTATGGAAATAATTTGAGACCTGCTCCTGAAAGTGTAGTCCGTGGACAAGGAGCACGAGCATCAAATCCAAGCTTGTTAGAAATGCAGCATTTTGAGTCTCTTTGCAAACCTACCTAATCAGAACCCATTTCTTCTGGAACTCACCTTCACATTAAATTTTGAGTGGGAGTCAGTCGTCATAGGACAAGTGTCTGGCAGTAACATTAGAAACAGAAAATACAATTTGGAAGTAAAGTTGATGGAACACACTAATAGGTTGGAAGGAAAGAAAAATAATTAAGGTAGATTCCTAGGTTTTTGGCTTGAGCCACTAATTGTATGGTGGAACTACTTGTGAGATGTTAATGATATAGAAGAATTATATTTGGAAAAGAAAACCAAAACTTCTCTTTGCAGAGTCTGTTAGGCAAGTGGTAGGCACTTGACCTTGGCGTGGAGTTGTCAAGGAGACACTGTAACATAAATTTTTGGAAGAGATCCCGGATGGATACGTAAGTTAGGAGCTATCTGCTTGTTGAAAGCGCTTACAGAAATGGCCCGGGATGGGACCACACAGAGAGAGTTAGAGGAGACAACCCAGACAGGACGAGTCTGGGAGCACCGATGCTGACTGCTAGAGGAGGAGGACTCTATAAATACAACTGTGAAGGGATAGCCAGGTAGGCAGATGGAAAGCCAGAAGCATGACTGAAAACTTCTCCTCTGACGGCAGGATGAGACTCACGCCACCAGGAAAGTGTCTCCCTTGGACAGTTACCTGCTTGCTCCATGGCCTCCTGGTTCATCACAAGTGTGTACTCATAAACGCCCCCGAGTACGGCCTCTGTGATGTAGTGGGTGCCAAAGTCCCGCAAGAGATCTCGGTACTCCCCATAGCTGTATTCCAGGGGCAGCTGCCGAACTCTCTGCAGGAACTCGTAATGCAGCATGAGGCTTCTTGGCTTCAGTTTGTAATGTGCCACCTCAAGGTCAGAGCGTGCGTGCAGAAACTTGCTTTTCTACGTGAAATACCAACATGGGACAGTCAGACCTTTAAAGTCAGGAATCTGGAAAGAGAAGATGAACTTCGCAAATATCATCTGCTGTTCACCGCCCAGGGTTGTCACTCTTATGATTCCTTTAGGATACGTGCAGGATGAGCTTTCGGCTCCCACAAGGATTACGATGTCCCTTTCAGTTTAGAGGAGCTTGCTTGAACTCCTTTCCCTACCGCAGCAAGTACTGCGCAAGGCAGAGAGAAACAGGCAGGGTGGACCAAGGGGTCCAGGTCCTGCTCTGATGGGAGCCAGCTTTGCTCACCTACAATCCCAACCTCTTTGCTTGTGTTTTTAAACTGTGACGAAAAGTCACTCAAGAAAAACCAAAAGTGGTCACTCAGGGTGGCTTGCAATGGTAGTGTGCGGCAGGCTCAGGAAATTGCGATCTGCACACCAAACACAGTGCATGGTTTTGTAAACAAAGTTGTACTGGACCAGCCACATGCCTTCGTTTCTACATGGTCTGCAAATGTAAACTGCTAACGTCACGTTAGAGTGGCACAGTTGAGGCGTTGCAGCAGATACCCTATGGTTCCGCAAAGCTTGAAATATTTACTATCAGGTCTTTTGCAACAAAGGTTTAATGTTTCCCTGAGGTATGGGGTAGACTGAAAGTTGGCAATGCCTGGTGAAATACAAGTGGTCAGGAGGTGTCACAGCTTGAGAAAGGGCCACATATGAGGGTGTAGGGAGAGGAAAAGGAGAAAGCAGACACAAGTATGAGGTAAATTATCTTCCAATTCTAAAACATTCAGCCCTGTACCTCCATTCGTGAGCTCCTCACCAGGTCCGTGTTTTGCTTCCTGGCTTGCTCTTGTACCATTCTAGCTTAGCCCAGTGGCTCATGACTCTTCCTTCTGTGCTATGCTGTCTATCTAAGTGGTCACTTGGGACCCCATTCATGACTTTTCCAAATCTTTTAGGTCAGGGAGTCTCAACTCCTGGGCCATAGATTGGTACCAGTGCAGGGCCTGTTAGGAACCAGGCTGCACAGGAAGAGGTGAAGCCAAACCACAGACATGGCATCTGTTTTTGCAGCCACGCCCCAAAGCTGGAATCTCTACCTGAGCTCCCCTACCTCCTCCCAGATCAGCAGCGGCATTATATTCTCATAGGGGCTCAAAACCCTGGCACGAACTGCACCTGTAAGGGGCCTAAACTGTGTGTTACTTTGAATCATCTCTAAACCACTCCCCTGTCCTCAAGTCCACAGAAAATTGTCTTTCATGAAACCAAGCCTTGTGCCAAAAAGGTTGGAAATCACTGTTTAGGGACTCGGGTTTGTAAAAGTTGTCAGAAACAAAATGGAGTTGATTGTGCCAACGCTAACTGAAAAATAAGCAAATAAAAATAAATGAAACTAGGATACTATGAAGAGAGGAATCCTATGTATAATCACCCAGTACTGGTGACCTTTAAAGACTCTGCCACAATAACAAAGGCCACCACTGCTTTACACCAAAAGGACTCCTTTAAGGACATCCACCAAGCAGCTGTCTATTCAGTCTTGAACTGATCCCAGCCACATTATCAGTCCTATTGGCCAAGGATTTGTGTTTGAAAATATCTTATGCAATCTTCCTCAGTGTCACCTTGAAATGCTTCCGTTGCTTAACCTCCTTGACTACTGGTATAGCTTATTGTGGACAGCATACTGCCATCGCCCTGCTGTGTGATTCCCGAGTGGGCCTTGTTATCTTTGGAAAATCTCTCGCTGATGGTTATTTAAGTTGACATACCATTAGACAGGCTGCCCTGCTGATCTCTTCCCTCTTTAGCCTGCTTCCACTGGCCCGATCGGAGTCAGCATCCCAACACTCTGATAATATTATGATGATGCTTCCTCAGACCTCAAACCCCACACTGGTTCACTGTTGCTTCCGGGATAAAACCAATTCCCTTACTGTGAATATATGCCCTTCGCAATCCCTGTCTCCCAAGCAGCCTCGCCGGCCTCGGCATCTCCAGCGCCGACACGTCCCTCCCAGGGCTGACGTTTCCCACCACACACTGTGTGCCGCACTCAGGCAGCTTTCCACTGCTCCTCACACCTGCTTCTCCTTTCCCGATGTCATTGTACGCACAGCCCTCCTTGTCACTGAAATGTTCTTCCTTCCCTCTTTTGCCAGCCTCATACTCTACTTGTCTTTCAAATCCTGCTTAGCCATTGCCTCGCCCTGGGTACTGTCCCCGCCTGTCCCGGAGGCACACGCCTTTCCTAAGCTCACACTCATCCTCACTCTGGTTTCTTTAGAGCACACAGCACGCTGTGTTCCTGACAGGAACGCTTAAGAAGGGCAAATCCACTCACACGCTCACCTCCTAGGAGACTGTGAACATGAAGGCAAGGATAGCTTAGTACAGATTTTATAGCGAGCTAGGGAAAGGAGTTTGAAGTTACCCAACAGAAAGAAGTGATAAACATTTAAGGAGATGGCAATGACAAACCCTTCAACTTGATCATGTATACATGTGTCGAATAATCGCACTGTACTCCATAAATATGCACACTTTTAAAAACAATAAAGTAAGTTTCAGTGGGAAAAAGGAATCACATGATACTTGTCTTCAGGTCTCGAGTCTCTGGCACAGTGCCTAGCACCATGTTAGCGTCAGTGAGAACCTGGCAGGTGAGGAGTGGGGGAAGGAGAAGGTGAGAGAGCAGACCCACGTCCCCCACTATTCCTCCCCCGTTCAATCTGTCCTGTCCTTCGTGACCACAGCTCAGTCCTGAGCGCTACCAAGGGCCATTCTTGTCTAAGGATAAAGAAAAGAGCCTCTGCCCCTAAGGAGTTTGCAGCCTGGAAGGGGGAGGAAGAGAAGCAGAGACAGTTTTAGTCCAGGTTCTGTTGACCACTCATTTCCTGCTGGCTCATCCTTTGGCAGCAAGTACCTTTCTGAACCCCGCTCCGGGTCATTTTTCTCATGTGGATCATAGTAGACTTTCAGTCTTCATCTCTTCATATTTTGCTCTGATTTGTTTTCTATTACATCACTCCTGGGTTGACAACTCTCACTGGCTAGAGAATAAAATGCACTGCTTCCCCTGGAATCCAGGGGTCCTCAGATCTCCCCAGCATCAGTTTCCCCCTCGTTTCTCCTCTTCCACCAGAGCGCTGGTTTTGTCCTTGACCTTCTGGGTAACAGGAGCAGATGGCGTGATTGCACTGGCGTCACAGAAATCTCTGTCTAGCAGAGCAGTACGAGAAATGCAAGCTGGAAGACAGGGAAGCTGACTGGGCAGAACAAGAGATGAGAGCGCCTGGGCTGCCTACGATGACATAGGATTTAGGATTAAAAAAATCAGAGACTAAGAGTGAAGCATTTAGTGACTGCCTTACTTTTCTCTCATTGCTGAGACAAAACACCTGATGTCCAAAATTAAAGGAGGAGAGGTTTATTTAGCTCACAATCTGTGGAGGTTTCCGTGCACAATCAGCTGGCATCAAGACAGGATGGCATGCCTTGTAGAAACAGTTCATTGTGGCAAAAAACACCAAAAGTCACAAGAGTGACAGCGGGGAGGAAGTCCCTTAGACTACATGCGAGCTAGCTGCTCTGGGTGTGTGCAGCACTCACACCCCCAACCCCAGCACTAGACAATGAACCAGTCTCAAACCCTAGATCCAGTCCCCTCAGGAAAGCTGCCCTCACCCCCATGACTGCATGAGGCTTCGGGGGACATCCAGACACAAGCCGTAACAGTGGCCAAAATGAAATGGAGCAGAAATGAGAGCCAAAGATGATTCTAAAGCTTGGAAAAATAGAAAGGAGAAATACCGTTAATACAGACTGAAGCTTCAGAAGGGTAGGGCTTCTTCACTGTGTGGGCGAGGCCTTCAGGGGAGGCTCTCCACGGGGTGGGGGGCCAGGTCTGGAGGTCAGCAGGAAGGGAAGAAGCAGCACTGACGGCTCACGGCTGACCCCTGGGGGCCAGGCAAGTAGAAGAGGCACAGGGTGATGGTAGAGCAAGACGGAAAGATGACAGCCACAAATTCAATGAGAATGGCAGGGACATTGACTTGAAGGAAATCGATTAGGGAGCAGAAACAAATCAGAAGAGAGAAGACTAGTGCAACTCGCCAAACACTCTAAGAAGTCAAAGAGGCCATGGGTGACATCCCAGACGTGTGCCCACGACAGACGGAAAATAGCAGTGGGTTAAAAATCTCCCAAGAGGTTTTGTTCTGACACCTTAAGCTTCCCGACAACCAAAGGAAAGTGCTTATTAAGAAACGGTAGAAAAGATTACGGAAGGCCATCTTTGTTTGGCCTCTGTAAAAAGTAAGGTAATATAAAGCCAAGTTATTTTTTAATGAAAAGATTTTCAGGACAACAGAAATGCCATCGGTGTGAGTGCTGGGAGTAATGTGGAATGCAGGCACATCTGAGGGCATAAAATTTCAAAAGAACACACATCAGTGTAAAAGCAACGAAAGCTTACTTACGGTATCAGAGAATCGTTTGATTCTGCTAATATAGTGCATGCCTTGATCGGTTTTCTCACTGAGGCCAAGTTCAAATAAGTTAGATTTTTTAAAACCAAAGCTGAAACTAGACTTGCTAGTTGCTGCCGCCGTGACATTGTGTTCAAAATCTGCGTATGACTCATATTCTGTTAGTGTGAATTCATATTTGCCTTGTGTCTGAAGGAAGAGAAGATAAAATGTTTATCATTTCCTTGGACGCGAATCAATTCAGCAGACATCCACTGTATTGTTACTGTGTGCTACAGTTGGGCTAGATGCTCTCAACATGGGGAACTCAGGGAACGTGACCCAGTAGCAGAGAGGGTCCTACTTGGTGCTATAGTGGGACTCGGACGTCCATTCTTGACTTGCATTTCTGCTGGGATACTCTGGGCTTGACTTCCATGGAGCTAGGGAGGTCAGAAAGAGTGGAATGTGTTCCAGGAGGCGCAACGGTGCCTTTGTGACTGAACCAGAAGATGCAAGAGTGAACAGTATCGACAGGGGCTGTGAGAGTCACTGGGGCCTTTGACCATGTGCTCTGCCATGCGAGCGTATGCGACCATGACCCAGCAGAGGAAGCAGCGGAGGCCTGGGCACCATTCTGGAACCGCGGGAGGGCTGGACGGGCAGGGGTGAGTTCGGAGACAGACAAGCCAGTGAGAGGCGGTGTGAGCACTGCGGGTGCCAGGCGGTGAGGGTCTGGTCAAAGGCAGCAGCGGGGAATAGGTGACAAAGCAGGAAGGCGCACCCGAGAGCACTTAGGAGAGCTGTTGGTTTAAACACCTGCGTGCATCATCTTGTGCACAGGGGAACGCTGTGGCGGCCCTGGAGCGACCAGGCCGGAGTCACCTGCACCCTACCCCACTGACGTCCAGACACCTGCAAGTCCTGCAGGAGGGCACAAGGCCTGGGCAGCTGACAAGAGCAGCAGCCACGAGGGTGAGGTCTAAAGTGAGGTCTCAGGGGCGCCAGCTCGCTGCCCTTTTCTAGGTGGGCGACTTCAGACCACCACGTAGCCTCCCTACACCTCGGTTTTTCCATGAGTAAGAAGATGGCAATCGGCGATCAGCCCTCCTATTAGGCCTGCACTGAGAGGGCAAAACTCAAGGTGGGGCAACTGCGGCGAGAGGAGCCGGAGCCGAGGTCAGAACGCTTCAGCCTCGAGGAGGCGCAGTGGCTCTGAGGTCAGAGGCCGTGGAGGAGAACCCGCGCCTCACGGAAAATGCGCCTGGTCCCATGCTGCTTTTCTGCTGTTATCGGCCAATAATCGTGGGGGCTGAGGGGACAGGGAGAGGGCAAGGAGGGGGGAGGTAGTGCCCAGCCTTGAGAGCTATGCACTTTGCACCCTGAGATTGCCGTCAGGACTATATAGTCCAGCTGCCTCATTTACAGAGGTAAGGAAACAGTTTGGGAAAGGAGCTTGGCCTAAAGTAAAGCTGGACCCTTATCTGGTGGCAAATGTGTGCGTGTGACACAGGAACACAATCTCTCCTAAATCCACCCTGTGAGATGTGCTTCTAAGCTTGTGCATAAATCACCGCATGGGCTGACATCAGCGCTACATTTTACAGCTGAAATGTTTACAACGATGCCCTTTGACAGGCAGGTACTTGGCAATCAGGGTAACAACAAGAGTTAGCTCGGATGCAGGACTCACCATTACACCAGGAGCTGTGCTAAGCCTGCGGATGATCTCCCCCTTGGGTGGAAACTGTATGGCCCTAGCTTAAAGATAGAGCAGCAGAAGCTGAGAGCTTTTGAGACTGCACGGATAGTAAGTGGGTGAGCTCCCAGCCCGTGTGACTGCAAACCCCAAGCTGCGCTTCCGTCTTCAGAGTGGCCGTTGATGTTCCTGCTGGTGCCATTCCTGCTCCCTCAACTCCTCCTACTGTTACTGCTGAGAGCGCGGCCTCCCCGGCATAAGGGGATGGACCACCCACGGTACGCAAGGAGACAGGAAATTCGGGAAGCGTGATGTGACCAAAGTCAGTCTGTAGGAGGCTGTGGGTCCTCATCTAGGGTCCCCTCCCTGCCCCACAGAGGCTCCCGGCTGCCCCTCACCTGTGGGGTGTAGCTTTCCACATTGTACGGCTTCCTGAATCTCGTCTTCAGAATGTAGTGGGGGGAGCAGCCACCAGCGTAGTACCTGTGGTCCAGGACGGGGCCCTCCAGACTGTTGGTGAACAGGTTTATCCTGTGAGGCGGACACGGCCACGGAGGAATGGTTAGGACCTGGGCTTCAGCCCTGCCTGAGTGGGAGCAGAAGCCCGGGCTCCGCACACACGGCCCTTGGCGGCCAGGCCGGCCGGCTTCCCAGCCGCAGCTTGGCCCGCTCCACTCACCCGCACGCCCTCGGCCCTAGCCGCTCCTTTTCCCAGCCTGGCCCGCTCCTCCTAGGACTAGCGCCTCCCGGGGGGCTCCTTCGCCCCACTGCTGACTGCACTGCGGCTGTGGCTGCAGCCGCCGCCTGGCTGTGTGACCTCTGTCTTAGCTGTCCAGGCCCTCGGGTTCCCTATGTGGAGGGAGAGGTTGTAATACCTGGCTTCCAAAGTGATTCTCAGAAAGTCCTCCTACCTGTGTACAGAGTCTCCGAGACCTGCTGTTCTGTTAGAGCAGAGGTGAATTTCACTCAGGATCACGGTTCTCCTCCTAGGCTGCCCAACTTGACCACAGTGATTTTTTTTTATCTCACAGTACTGGGGATTGAACCCAAGGCTTTTCCACAGAGTTACATCCCCAGCTCCCTTTTTCATTTATTTTGAGACAGGGTCTCTCTCACTAAGTTGCCCAGGCTGGGCTCCAACATGCGATTCTCTTGCTCCAGCCTCCCAGAGTGCTGGGATTACAGGTTTGCAATACCACGACCAGTTTGCAATAATGATGATTTTTAATGCTTGTGAGGGGAGGGTTTTGCTCCTTCACCCACAGGCTGAGAAGCTGCAGAAATAGCCTGAAGTAGGATGGTCGCCAGTCCAGTTTGGTCCCTTCTAACCTTGGTCCTCTGACCTCAGCAACACAGAGAGCCCCAGCAGGTCAAAACACATGATTACAGACTTGTCTTGGAAATCCGCCCTCCCTAACCACTTATCAGCCTCTCTTACCCACTTGGGGACACAGCCTCTTCACATAGGGGTAGAAAGGTTTTCTCAGAACCACCTTATAAGCTACTCATTATGACCCTCCCTCCCTCCCGGATAGGGAAACTGAGGGCCTGGATATCTAAGTGAGCTCAGAGGTCACACAGCCAGAGGTCAGCAGTAGCCGCACTCGTAGCCCGCAGTGGGGCCCACGGGCAGGTTGTCAGCAGACCTCCAGGGCAAGTGCTTTGCAAGCACCTGCTTCACGTCACCAGTGCTGGGGTACAGATTCACCGCAGACCTGGGGCCACCGCCATGGTTTCCTTGCACAACTGTCTCGGGGTCCACAGCCAGCCGTCCTGTGGCCCAGGTCAGCATGGGACGTGCTTCCGGGGCCCCTTGGAACTGTCCTCAGTGAGCAGTGAGGGGCACCCACTTACACTACAGCCCTTTCTACCAGAAAGGGAACAGAGCAGCTCAGTCCTGCTCTGCTCTCCAGAATTCCAGCTCATTTCCTTCCTTTCCATCCACACAGCACCGACATCATAGTTTACCCACTGGCCAGACGGTCAATCGCCCAGTACTGCTCCATTTCATGCTGGCATTTTTTATAAACTCTTCTGCAGTTTGCCTCGTCGGACTGGTCTCCACAGTCATTGTCCCCATTGCAAAGAAGTCTGCGGTTTATACACCTCCCTGGGGTGGAGAAAGAGGACAGCTGGGTCACGAGGCTCTTGAGAGAGAAAGCACCGCAGCAGAAGCACCACTAGGTGCCAGATGTACTGCTGGCTGTCCGTGTGGGTTTGATTAGTCCTCGTGTATCAGGGCAGAGTTACAGTGGCACTAACAGATTATTCCCCTCTTGCCACATCCCTCCACAGAAGCCAGCATTTTATTCCTAAAAGCACAAGGGAGAGATTGTTTGGAACTCAGGAAGAGGAAGTGGGGAGCAAAGGAAAGAGCCTGAGAAGTAAGGACCAAGTATCCAGGCAGGGGCCATGGAGCTTCTCTTCTGGGGCTGGAAAGAGGTGGGTTTGGTGGCTCCAGTAAGCAGCACTGGCTGAGCCCCCTGCACGCATCCCCAAACCTTCCTGCCTCAATTTCTTCCTCTAGAGAATGGACAACCATCACGCCTGTTTCATGACATCACAGAGAATGTGAATGAGTTGATAAAATAGTACTGAGTCATAGTAAGGCTTGTGCTGCTGCTGTTCTTGTGGGAGAAGTATACATTGCTAGTTAACATTTGCAGGCAGCTCAGATTGGAACCTATGACTGTCTAATCATACTGCCTTCAGCACCGTGGCTGTTGGGACTGTGAAAAATTACTTAGGGCACTTTTGCCCTCCCCTAAGCCTTTTTTCCCTACTGACTTGATATCCTTTCTTATTTGCGAATCATTGGGGAATGAAACATACATCGAGTAGCCCTGTCTCCTGTGATGGGTCAGTCATTTTAAAGCAACGTTCTTGGGACTGTAGCAGTGGAAAAATAATGATCTGGTCTTCAGATGTTTCTTACAAGGCATTTAAACTAAAGCTCGCATGAATAACCATTATGGCTCTGGCCAGAATCATGGAACAGTGGCCATTATGAGTCCATGGATTCACTGTAAAGAAGTCTCTCCAATTTATTGGATGGAATTTGCATTTACAATAACCCTAGAAACTGCTCTGTGAACCCCTATCTCTTTTTTGAAGCAAATCCACAGGGGTGCAGTGAAAGTGGAGAGCCAATAATTTAGTCAAAGCGCACTTAGTTTTGGCCAGAGGTTTCGAGCAACAGAGAGGCACACACCCTCTGTGTTTAGCCGAGTGGATGCACTGGAAAGACAACTGTGTCCTCGGCTTCTCAGTGGATAATCGTCCTTTCGTGTGCTCCTTCCTCCCTTGTGTGATCTGTCCTTATTTTTTTTCCCTTTACTCTGATAATCAATAAAGTTTACTAACTATATCATGCTTTAGGGATTATTCTGAAC
Organism: Dasyprocta punctata; assembly: GCA_004363535.1. Classification (NCBI taxonomy): domain Eukaryota; kingdom Metazoa; phylum Chordata; class Mammalia; order Rodentia; family Dasyproctidae; genus Dasyprocta; species Dasyprocta punctata. The sequence continues at coordinate 10,687 of RJWM01017723.1, read as the reverse complement.
TTGGTGATGCCGAAATGCGAATGATAGGGACTGTATCAGAGACTTTTCAGAGATAAAGTGATTTAATCACCCAGTTACACAGAATGGTTGACCCCCGTGCTCTGAGAGAGCTGGCAAGACCTATGATAGCATCTGAGGCCTATAATTTGTAATGTGTTAACATCGCCCTGGATTGAAAATCAAGGGAAACAAAATGCAGAAAATGAGGTGCTTTCTCCTAGATTACAAAGTCAAAGTACAGCCTGACCTAGGAGTTTGGATTCTTAGAACATACACTTCTGATGTCAGTGTGTGTAAACGGAATGCTGAAATTTCTAAGTGCAGTTCTTCCACATACCTGCTACATGCTCTCGCATAAGCAGCCTGCCTGGGTCTCCGTTAAACAGGTTGCAAGAAGGGGATAATAATATTCCTAGGCTGCAGGAGCTTTCCATGAACTAATACATGTGAAAAGATGTCAGAGACTGGTGGAGCCCCTGCCCTGTCCCATGGCCCTGGTGAGCACTGCCCATGGCTCGTCCCTCCGTCTCCACGTGCCTCCGTCTCCTGCGGAAGCCTCCATCCCCCCGACGCCCACGCACCTGTCTGCGCACACACGAAGCCTTCGCATCGCACTTGACTTCTGCATGGTCTGCTGGTGGCGCAGGCTTCCACTTCCTTGTCAGAGACCGTGCACGGTTCCCCGTGGAACTGAGAGGGCTTGAGCAGGTACACGTGTCTATACTGCAGCAGAGAGGACCCGGGTGAGCCAGGCGCAGGGCTGCCGCAACCCCAGCCACCGAGGGCTCTGTGCACAAGGGAACTGGGCAGGAGCGAGCTCCCGAGGGCACACACTGGTCTGAGGGCCGCTCTCCAGCCCGTAGCCCCGCCTTTATGCACACCTCAGGGTCTGTGTTGTGATTGACAGTTAGCCTGACATTTCCCCACGTGCCTGGGAGCTCTCTGAGGGCAGAGACCGTGCCTTTCACTCCTGCGTTTACAGTGATCTGCCAAGAGTCGCTGAATGTGGAAAAGGTGCAGGCTTTGTAATCCAAAGTTAGCAAGCGGGCTTACGCGGTCAGTTCAACAGCACGAAGCACACTGTCTCTGGGCTTAATGACTCCTGTGGGTTGATTCGGGCATTCTCATTTGCTTCTTACAGCATCAGCACAGTAGATATGAAAAAGTCTGTGCTTTGAAGTCACAACTGACTGACACTTCCTAGTTTTATGACATTAGGCTAGTGACGGAACCTTTGCGAGTCTCTCTACCCTCTGTAAACTGGGACCACTGAATTGCCTACAGGTACACTTCGGGGAATTAATTATATATGCGCAATCTTAGCCTCATTATGTTTGTCTGGCACATAGAAGACACTCAATTTCTCGTAGTTATTTTTCTTTTATATTAATAGTTTTTAGTAGTTATTATTATTGTATTTCTCCCTTCATATTTATTCCAAAAAATACAGACTGTACTCCCGCATGTTGAAAAAGGTAGACGCTATTTGCATTTGCTGATTGTTGCTTGCCTTTAAAGCATGACCACGTCCACTGGCCTGTCCAGGTGGCGGTGCTGGTGGTGGCGGGCACCAGACAGTGGCCACGTAGTGTGACAGCGGCATGGCAAGGGCAGCGCAGAGCGCTCTGTGAGCTCATGCGGGATTCTCCGGGCAGACACAGGCGGCCAGGAGAGGCCTTCAGGAGAAGTGACACCCAGGCTGGGATGGGAAGCCCGGCAGCTGAGCAGGAGCATGAGGCAGATGGGGAGAGTAGTGTGAGGATGGCAGAGAGGGGAAACCTGCTGGAGGAAGTGGCCGGGTCAAAGTTGAGTGACACCCAGCAAAGCACAAAGGATTTCATCGTGGCTAGAGAGAAGACTGGGAGGTGCAGAGGGGGGCCAGGGAAGCAGGGACACCAGGAAAGAAGTGAGAAAATTTGGGCAGTTTCCAAATCTTAGTTGGGGTCAAAATTTGGGAGCACAAAGGATAGCAGAACCGCTGCACAACAGTGTACTAACAAAGCGTAGTCATCACTTAGATGGCCTCTGTGCTTGTGAGTCTAAGACCCTAGGTAATCACCTGCCCATGCTCCTTCGCTCTTCCAAAGGGTCACTCTTCTTGGAAGGCACAGTCAGGCGAGGGCTGAGTGCTGCAAAACTCTTACCAAATTAGGGTGTGAAGCCCGCAACACAATAAAGGCCATCTATAGCAAACCTACAGCCAATGTCATGCTAGAGTGGGAAAAGCTGCAATATTTCTTCCAATATCCAGAACAAAATGTCCACATCTACCACTCCTGAATAGCACAGCACTGGAGGGATTAGCCAGAGCAATTAGCAGTTAGGAGGGAGAAAGCTAAGAGGCATCCAAACCTGAAAGGAGGAAACCAAACTATCTTTGATGGCAGATAACATGGTGCTGTATGGAAAGAAAGAAAGAAAGAAAGAAAATTCTGAAGACTCTACCAAAAATCTGGTGAAACTGATAAAAAAAATTCAGTGAAGTTGTAGGATACAAAATCACTATACAAAAATCAGTAATGGTTTGCACAAAAACCAGTAATAAGGTGAAAAGAAAATTTAAAGAGCAAATTCACAATATCCACAAGAAATGCTTAGAAATAAATGCCAAATAAATTTAAAACTCTATAACAAAAATTATTGAAGGATGCACACACAAAATGAAAATTATAAGAGGACATAAATCACTCCATGTTCATTAGTAATAATATGATTAATAAAAATTAATATTGTTAAAATGTCCATATCCCAAAAGCAATCCATAGATTCAATGTAATCCCCCTCAAAATGCCAATAGCATTCTTCACAGAACTGGAAAAAGACAAGCGTAGAATTCACATGGAACCACAGAAAACCCAGACTAGGCAAAGGAATCCTGAGCTAAAAAGAACAAAGCTAAATTGAGTGAAGTGAATGGGGAAGGAGAATATTGCAAGCTCAAGGCCAACCTGGACAGCTTATTGAGAAAATAAAATGTAAAAGGGCCAGAGACATAGCTAAACGCTACAGGACTTGCTTAGCATGCACCAGGCCCTAGATTCAATTTATGCTGGAAAAAAAAGAAAAGAACAAAGCCAGAGACATTACGCTACATTACTTTTTAACTCCAAAACATACTACAAAACTGTAGTAATCAAAACAGCCTGGATAATCATGAAAACGCACACATACAAAGAAAAGGACAGAACAGAAAATCCAGAAATCAATCCACACACTTACAGCCAACCAATTTTCAACAAAAGTACCAAGAACATACATGGGAGAAAAGACAAACTCTTTAACAAATGGTACTGGGAAAACTGGATACCCACATGCAGAAGGATGAAACTGAACGTCCCTCCATCCCAGTGAATCAAGGCCATAAATATAAGACCCAGAACTATGAAACTACTAGAGGAAGATACTTTGAGACATTGGTGTAGAAAGACTGCCGGGGTCAGGGGGTGGATTAAGACCTCAAAAGCACAGGAAATAAAAGCAAAGCAAATGAGATTATAAAAACAAATAAACACACACACACAAATGGGATTATATCATAACACTAAAACGCTTCTCTACCACAAAGGAAACAATCAACAGTGTTAGAGACAAACCATGAAAGGGAAAATATTTGTAAATGACTCGTTTCACATGGGATTAATATCCTGAATATGTAAGGAACTCAAGCAGCTTGATAGCAAACATCACCCAAATAATCTGATTTTTAAATGGGAAAATGATCTGTGCAGATATTTCTCCACTGATGATACACACATGGCAAGGATGCAGGGAAATGAGTGCCATGGAAAACAGGGTAGAGGCTCCTCAAGAAACCAGAAAACATAACTACCATATGACTCAGCAATGTGGGCACACACATATCCAAAGGAAAGGAAATCACTATGTCAAGGAGATGCGTGCATACGAGGCTTATTAAAGCATTATTCACCACAGCAAGGATACTGAATGAACCAAAATGCCTGCCAGCAGATGAACAGATTAAACAATACGGTATTGCTGGGCATGGTGACACAGGCCTGTAATCCCAGCACTCAAGAGACTGAGGTGGGAAGATCACTGCAAGTTTGAGGCCAGTCTGGGCTACATAGCAAGACCTGTGTTTCAAAGAAAACAAACAAACAACAAAAAAGGCAGTGTAAATAGCAATGGAATACTATTTAGCAATACTAATAATGAAATTCTTTCATTCATAGCAACATGGATGGAATGGGAAGACATCACATTAAGTGAAATAGGACAGAGACAGAAAGACACTGCATGTTGTCAATCGTAAGTGGAAGCGAACACACAGAAGCAGAGGAGAGAGTAGAGGTCTCAGGGGCCAGGAAGGTGGAGGACTAGAGAGGGGCACAGAAGGAGAACCGAACACAGCTGGCGGCGGGAGAGCGCTTCTCACGCTCTGTGGCACACTGGCAGAACTACTGCCCACGCTTACACAGCTGCAAAGTAACTGGGGAAGAAGTGTGTGCAGGTTCCTAATACATCAATGTATGGAAAAGATCATGTCTGAGGAGGTGGGAATGCTAATTACTCTGATACTCATTATACACATAATGAATAGTGCTATTCTCCAGAAATAAGGACATACATTAAATTTCAGTTAGAATAAAGTAAGACACTACATATACACACACACACACACACACACACACACACACACACACACAGACTGCCAGAAGCCTGTGCAGGCTCCCAAGGCAAAGTGGGTTTGGAGGTGTGAAATGATGGAGGGGCATCGTCTTCAGTCAGGTGGAAGAGGTGTCCTTGAAGCCCAGCCAGTGACCTTGCAGACAGGGATGCTGTCTGGCGGAGGGAGCCACAGCAGCTACCTTGGAACTCGGAGCTCAGGCAAGCTGGCTTGTGCTGAGTCTTTCCGGTTTATGCGACAGATGAAGCAATTATCCAGATAATTGGATCAATGTTGATAACTTCAGCAAGAAAACCTACTCTGGGAACTGAATGATCCTGCTTGGCTCTCACCATTGATCCAATTAACTGTGTGATTGTCCTGGGCCTACTTCCACATCCTCTTCAGAGTCTGAGCCACGACACGTCTGGTTTCCCAATAAGCAGGGAAACAGCAGCTATTCTCTTTTCCCGGCCATAGCTGTGGCTCTTGGAGCTGGAACTGTGGGCCAGCTCTCCCTGACAAGGGAGCCCCAAGGACAAGCATGGAGGAACCGCGAGGTTTTTATGACTCGAACAGTAGACAAGGAACAAGGGGCTTGAGTTCAAGGCTTGCACTTGCCACTCGCGGGCCTCAAGAAGTCACCCACCTGCTCTGAGTTTCTGGTTACCAATCTTCCTAGCAGAATACATAACCATCATCCTCCCTCCCTTACTGAGAAGTCTGAGAACAGAATGAGCTCCAGCAGCAGTATTCATGAGGCACATTGCATAGGCCTACATGCTTCTGACGCACAATCCATCTCCACGTTTACCGGACAGCATGCCGTGGTGAATGCCAGGCTACAGGGTGATAGGGAGCGACTCGTTTTACCCGACTAGAGGGCATCAGACAAGGCTTCTCCAAACAGGAGGCCTTGAGCAGAATTTCAGATTCTGGAAGGCAGTCAGTGAAGGAAGCGGGAGAGGGCAGAGCTGGCTGAGAAAGCGGCAGGGACAAAGGCACGGGGCGAGTGAAATGCTGGAAGGACAGGAGGGCTTGGGGTGCTGCGGTGGGGACAGTTCTCGAAGATGCAGAGTCTGGCCTGGTCCTCAGGAGACAGTAGACCTTGAATGGTGTTAACAGGAGACAGGCAGGTCAGACCTAGCCTGGGATAGGTTCCCTCGGCTGCACCATAAGGGATGGACCCAAAGAGCAGGGCAGAGGGAGGAAGTCTAACCAGGGAGCCCAAAGACAGGTGTACCTGGCAACCCTGAAAGGCCACGGAGAGGATGTGAGTGCTGGCTGAAAGCCCACAGGGTAAGGACCCCTCGGCCAATTCGCCCGTGTTCACTGGAGCCCACTGTGCACCGGGGACTGTGGGCAGCACCCCAGCTCATCTCGCTGAGGACCAGGGTTCCTGGAAGCCCAGTGCTCTCCCAGGGCTGGGGCTCATACCCTTTTCTTCTGACAGGCGTCACACGCAGTCCAGGAGGTCCAGCTGGACAGTTCGCAGTCAACGTGCGTCAGGGCGATGTCCACACTCCGCACTGGTCTGCTCTTGTTGACTGCACTTGGCTCAAGGAAAACTGGTCTTTCACCTCTAAAAAGTCATCATGAAAGAAGCAAGTCAAGTAGTAGAAAGGAATCCCATACCTTCCAACCATCTGTCCATCCACCCATCAATATATACTCGCTCACTCCTGCTGGGCTCTTAGTTTATCATCCCACCATAGGTTAATTCATCCTACGGATATTTATTGAACAGCCAGTAAGTGCCTGGTGTATGGCTAGCTGTGGTCAAAGGAGCATTGAGAACAATCCAGAGTAGCTGAATGATCTCAGTTTTTTTTAACTTGTATGATGGGGTTAATCATACCTACTTCACAAGGCTATTTCTGGGATTAAAAACGATAGCATACAGTTAAATACATTACAAAGTCTAAAGTGCTATAGAAGTGCAGGCAATACAACTAGATGCATCATTCTCAGTAATTCACTCCCCATCTCGGGGCTCTGTTTTACCTGGTGGAAAAGGAGAGCTTTGGGCTAGATGGTCTTTAAGGTGCCTTCTTGAGTTAAGAGTCTGTGAAATATTTGCTGCCAACAAATGGCATTCAGGGTACTGTGCTATGTGGGATACACAGAGATGTAAGACACAGTTCTGACTGTGGAACACACAGTTTGTCTTAGAGCACAAAAAGACAAACACAGCTCACAGCTCAGTGCTGTGAGAGTTTCTGCAGCAGGCCCCATGGTAAAACCAGGCTGGAGGGCAAAGGCAGGCTGGGGAAGGGCTGGGAGCACCGGGCTGCAGGATAGCAGAGGGGAGGCTGGAGCAGGAGTACCCCTGAGCAATGACCAGGGACAGGGACCGGTGGGAGAGAGGGTGTGGAGTGGGAGACGGCAGATAAAGCCACATCTCCGGAGCAGTCAAGCGATGGGGGCCTGACACGTGTCTCAAGTTAAGGCACTGCCACTTGCCTTGGCACACAGTTATCTGTGAGTGAATGAGTGAACGTGTTATTTACTCTGCCTGAGCCTCAGTTTCCCCATCTGTGCCATGATGAGTGTGTTGTTTGCTTCTTCCACCTGAGGGACTGCACTGTGGGACTGTCTGGAATGTGTGTTTCTTTCCAAGCCTGGGAAGGAGACAAGAGGAGGAATGATTTGCTGACTGCCTGAGATGCTCACGTCGAGCACTGTGCTCGGCGTCTCACCCACGCCACCACATCTGGTCCTCACAGCTAAGTCAGAAGGCAGCTGTGGACAATGGGCACAGAAACAGAGGTGGGAAGCGGCCCGGAGAGATGGTACGCAGTGGAGGTGGGATTTGAGCTGAGATCTGTTTGACTCCAGAGACCGTGCGCTGTCCACTGCCCGCACTGGGTGGAAGGGAATGGGACCAGCATCCACTCCGGCCATCTCTCTGACCTCCCTAGGGCTTCCCTCGTCCCTGGACACCAGACTGAGTCAGTAGGGAGAGCATCGCAGGGTTTTTGCCAGCTCAAATACACGGGATGTCATTCCAGACAAGGTCATTAACAATACATTCTCACCCGGCAAAAGTCCTGAAAAAAAGGATGATATTAACCACAGTGAAATCCATCTCCATGACTGCCCCAGAGACCAGCAAAAATCAATGGCCTAGTAAAGCTGAATCTTTAACGAAAGGTCAAAGACTCTACTGGAAACCACAGGTGGATATCGTAAAGTGGTTACTGGAGGCAGAATGCTGCACCGGCGGGGGGCCTCCGAATGGGCTCCCATCTACTAATTTGCCCAGGTTTGACAAAACAATATTGTCTGTGATTTGGCTTCTCCCAAGTATGTATTTGACAGCTCTGCAGGGCACTGTCTTCCCGTTCCGACTTTAAAACACTTGCATTGTGTTTTTTGCAATGATCAGCCCAGCTCCGGGCCACGGTGGAGACCGAGTGGGTAAGTAATACACACACCAGCTATTAAGAGTCACAATTATTTTCCTCTCTGAGATTTGCAAGCCTATGTTAGTGGGAAGATGATCGCTAACAGAAAGAACTTAGTAAAGAAGTGATAACTACCAGATCTCTCATTTTTGTACCCAATTTTCATTATGGAGGTGGCAATATAATGAAGTAATCAGCTGAATAAATAGTGTGCTTGTAAATTACACTGGATAAGATGTGTGTGGTTTATGTGTACTGCAAAACGCAAATCTAGAAGAAAGGCTGGCAGCGAACTGCATCTCTAATTCCTGGGAGCAGCACGGGCGGTAGAGGCCTGGTCAGATGAGGGCTTCGGTAAATGATCACGGGAGCCTCTGACCCTTTCAGTGTCCATAGAGACAAACCAGGACATTCGCACGGTTTGACCAACTGGCTTGACTGTGGTCATTCAAAATCCTTTGTATGTTTTTAATCATGCAAAATTAAGCATGCCTAGAAAAGTACAAAAAAAAAAAAAAGAAACCCATGAGAGAATGCATACCATGTACTCATTCCCCATTGCCCACTGCTAACCTCTGAGCACACTTGCTCTGTGTCTTTTTAAGTAAAAAAAATCCCTCTCTGTACACAGTGTAGCTCTTGTGTGCTTGCTCCACATTGTTCCTTTTATTCTGCAACTCGCTTCTGCCAATCCATATTGCATTGCTGAGGCCTCTCCATCTTGACACGTAAAGAGACCTTCGTCATTTTTAAAAAGTCTGGATGGTCTATGCCAAGACATACATTGCACTTAATTGATTCTTATTTTTCTATTTGAGGGACATTCATATTTCCCCAATATTTTGTGATTACAAATAATGGTACAAAACACCCCGGGCAAGGCCTTGAACATGTGCTGCTTCTACAGAAGGGCGGGCAGGGCTGGGCCTCTCCCGGAAGTGCAGGGGATGCTGTCGCCCGCAGGATGACTTATTTCCCTGGGTCTGGGTCTTCCCGGCACTGTCTCACAGGCATCTCTGACCAAAATAAAGATGGATTCATCGGGTACAGCAGGATGAGGTCAGCAGTAAATTCCAAGCCATCGGCTTACAGAGACGGGGTGCATCAATAATTTTGGCTTTCTGTGGAAACGCCCTGACACAACGAGTTTCTTGTCACACACGATTTGTCAGGCAGCTGCACCCTTTTGCAAACAGCAGCCTTCCACGGTGTTAGAAGCCAGGAGCTTCTGGGTGGCAGGTTTTCGATTTCTCTTCTCTCTGTCGTTTGCTACTGCAGACACAAAATTTAAAGCGACCTCTCCAGACAGCAGAGACAGAGAATCTACGCGGAGGTCCAGGAAGCCAGGGACACCGTCCAGGAAAGGGGACAATGCGTTAGTAGAGCACCGGAAGGTGCAGCCGGAATTCAGCGGCTTGGATTACCACTCCGTCCACCCAAAAAGAAACTGCATTTGAACCTGTCTTCTGCTGCCATCGCAGTGTGACTTGATGAGAAAGTAAATGAAAATCAAAACAGATTTTTTTGGTAACAGGAAGGAGGTCTCAGCGTCTACTGCTCCCAAAACTATCGGACATTGTCTCTGTTTCTGTCTGACATTCAGATCATCACGGTGTTCAGACCGCTGTGCGGGAGCCGTGGGGAAAGTCACAGCGTGAAACCTGGACTCAGAAGAGGGCTGGGGTGCACCGACCTGAGCGGCTCTCAGCCTGCCTCCCGCACAGTGCGAGCACGCGCGCACACCCCCGTGCCAGCCCGGAGCGCTGAGTGCGGTCCCCCAGCCCACGCTCCCCCGGCCTCTGGAGCCACCTCCCCTCCCCGCAAGTCCCAGCCAACTTCCTAACCCGCCTGGGTGGGTCGCTCTTCCACGTCAAAGCCCGCATGGCCCCCACTGCCTAGAGGATAAGGTTCGGCCCCGTGACCCAGGCTGGCGTCCTCCACCTCTGCCCGTGACCTGACCCCATGACCGCTCCGCCATCTCCCTCAGCTCCCACTGGCCTGGGCTCAAGGCTACCGAAATCCCCCAGCACCCCGGGACCAGCCAGCGGGCTCTGCCGTCCTTCCCCGCCACTGCCCTCCGGCCCTCCACCCCTTTCCAGACCTCAGCCTGGTGGAGCCGGGCCTTCCCCGCCCTGCTGACTCTTGGCCCCGCACCAGCCTCTCCCCGCGTCCGCGCATCCCCGCCCGCACAGGGCCACAGGCGGAGCTCACGCCCTCCCTTCCCCGGCTCCCACCCGCTCCTCTGCGCATGTGTAGCACGCACGGCGAAGGCCTTGGCCGCCAGCCGCAGAGTCTGGATAATTGCAATAGTGAAGTAGCCAAGATTCACAGTCCTGGTCTCGGGGTGGCGGTGCCCCCGAGGGCGGAGCGGAACTCAGAGTGGGGGTGCGCCCCGCCCACACTCAGAGGCCGCCTCCCCACAGGGGCACTGGCCGGGGGCGCGGGGCACCCGTCTGCATCTCAGGCCCAGGAGGGCCCCACGTGGCTGACCACCAGCACAGCCTTCCCTGGATCCAAGTTTGAGCTCCATTAAGCTGGTTTCTTTAGCTTATTTTGTACTTTATTAAAGGGGACTGAAAATGACGAAGTAAGTCAGCCAGCATTGCTGTGAACCTCTGGTGGTAGGGAGGAGAGGGAGGAAAGAAGATGGAGA
>RJWM01017722.1:0-42462 GCA_004363535.1 Dasyprocta punctata | reverse complement strand
TTAAGGAATTCCACATAATGAGGTTCAACATTTAAGTCTTGAATCCATGTTGAGGTTACTTTTGTTATAGTGTATAATAAGGCTCCAATTTCATTATTTTGCATGTGGAGGTGGAGCTGCAATTTTCCCAGCATCATTTCTGGGAGATGATGTTTTCCTGTTGTGTACTTGCAGCACCCTGACTGACTTGTCTACATATTCTTAGGCTTATTTCTAGGCTGTCTATTCTATTTCACTGGTTTATAGCTGTTGATCTTCAGCTAGTAAGATGCTGTAAAGATGACTTGGACTTTTGCAATGTAATTTTCAATAAATGTGTGAGGCCTTAGTTTTTTTAAAATCTGTATTGTTTTGTCTATTTAGAGTCGTGTGTGCTGTGCATCTATGAGAATTTTAGGATATTTTTTATTTCTACATTAAATATCATTGGGATTCTGATATTGGTTGCATTTATCTGTACATTGTTTTTGGTAATGTAAACATTTTAGTAGTATTAAGCCTCACAACCATGAACACAAGATGTCATTACATTTGTCTGTGTTTTCTTTAATTTTTTACACACTGCTCTGTAATTTTCTGTATAATAATTTTTAGCTTGTTGTTTTATTTCCTCTCTGCTTTTTTGTTTCATCAGTTTTGTTTTAATATGGAAATTATTTATTTCCCTTCATTTTTAAAAGATGGTTTTGTCATTTACAGCATTCTTGATTGGCATTTTTTTCTTTCAATGATTTTTGATATAATTCCACTCATAATCTGCAAGGTTGCTTGAGGAAACCACTGAAAATATGTGAATTCTCCTGCATGTGATGACACACTGGTCCTTTGCTACTTTTAAAAATTTCTTTTTTTATTTTTCACTTTTGACACGTGCATTATAGTAATTTGATGTCAGTTTGTTTGTATTCATCCCTTTAGGCTGTCCCTTGAAGTCTGTTTGTCTTTGTGGCCCTATATACTCATATCTTTCCACATTTGGGAAACTCTTGGCCATTATTTCTTTAAAATTTTGCTTCTTTTTTATACCGTTTTACTTCTTTAATTGTTCTTAACATCTGTTAGGTAGTTTGATTATTTCTCATAATTTCCCTTCAGGGTCTTCACTATGATTTATTCCTTCTCCTTTTTGCTACTCTGATGGACATTTTAAATGGCCTAAATTCACTGAATTTTCTCTTTGATCAAGTTTGCTACTGAAGTCCTCCAGTGTGTAGTACATTTAAATTATTGTGCTTTTCAGTGCCACCAATTTTCTTTACAATTTTTGTTCTTTTATAAAATTTCTATCTCCTTGTTGATATCCTGCACCATTTTCCTGAGGTTACAGAACATTTTTAATGGTTATTCTTGAGATTGTTAAAGATAAACAATATATTTCTGTTTCTTTAGGGTGTTTATGGAAATGCATTTCTTTTACCTGTTTCCCATTTTCTTTGTATGTTTTGTAAAGTTCTTTTAGGATCTACACATTTTAAAAGTCAAACTCCTGAAGACCTCTACCTAGCATGAGATTACAGGATGGGTGTTCAGTATCTGTTTCGGTGAATTCCTGCATCTTGTCTGCCCTTCAGAATCTCAGAAACTGTTTACTCTCTTACTTCTTTCTTTGCCACTTACGGTTTTCTATTTTTACAGCAGAAAAAAATGTGGCTCACTCTTACTCTCAGCACCCACTAAACATTCAAATACCTTGGCTGTCCCTCAGTACCCTGTGTCTTGCAGGAAAGTTATCATCTTCTACAAAGCCCCTCAGAAAAAGAAAGCTTAAAGCACATTGTGCTCTTCTCTGGCCTAAGAACCTCCAGTGATGTGACTCTCTGATTCTATGAGGTGTAGGATCCCAGCAACCTGCCTGATGCTTTTCTTTTTTCTCAGCAGTTCCAACTAATGAAAACTATTCTCTTCTGTGAGAATTCCAAGTGAGACCAGAGCAAAACCAAGTTCTTTTTCAGGGCACTGCAAAACCAGTATGATGGACATTCACACGCTGGTTTTCTTCTACACTTCAAACTGCAGGTGAAGCCTCAAGTCACAGACTTTTCCCTGGGACACTGAGTTATGCTTGCTGGAGAAGAGGGGCTGACATCGGTAAATCATAACTGTCCTTCCTCATTTCAATGTAGCTCTTCTTGGCTTTGTTCTTGCCCAGAGTACTGCAAACTCTTAACTGGATTCTGGAATTTTCATAAGGATATTTTTGTCGTATATCATTGTTAACTTTCTCTTTGTTTGGGAGAATGAGACCCTTAGACTTCCTATTACATTGTTTTGCTCAAGATACTCAATAGAGATAATAATAATTTTGTTACATCAAAATATTTTTAATATATTCTTTTTTTAAAAGTTTTTTTCTGTGTTTTTGAGACAAGGCCTCACTATGCAGTGCAGGCTGGCCTGAAACTCACTATATAATCCAGGGTGACCTTAAACTCTTGGAAGTCTTTCTGCTTAGGCCTCCCAAGAACTGGGATAACAGGTGTGAACCATCATAAGTATATTTTATTTGTGAATCTTGTTCTTCTTGGATGTTTTACATATCTTTAATGTGTAATCATTTTAGTCTGTCTTTCTTCATATGGATTCAAATACTTTCTTTTCCCCAGTGAGCTTATTTTTCCCTTTCATGTGAAATAATTAATATTTTGGTAGATCTTTTTTGTTTGACACAGAAAGAAAAATTTTCTTATACTGTTTACTGCATAGTTCTGGCTTTCTGTGTTTTTAGTAATTTTACTTTAGGATATTCAAATCCCCCATTTATTTATATCATTCATATCACTGAGATTTTTATTGTTTCCTGCTCACTTGTTTAATAACACTGTAATAATATCATTATCAATATATATTACTTGATAAATGTTTATCACTGGTTAAGACAACACCACCCTCTGTTCTTTGTTGTGCATTTTGGTCCCTTATCTGACCTTTATTATTGTTTGAACTTCAGTTACCAGTTTCCTGGTTATGTACATGAATATATCTTTATTTTGTAGATGACTATAATTCTTAACTTTACTCACTTCACTTTAGCCAAACTGGATTTCTTTTTCTCAGCTAAGTACAGCTTTATGTCAATTATTCAGTCACACAGAAGTTTGCCTCCATTCACATGATTTCCGCCTCACTTTTTTCAATGCAACCCATCTATATGGCTATTAGAGAAGGAAATAAAAAGTGAAGGACATTCTATGCCAGGTTTATACTTTTGAAAACATCACTCCTGTGGTTTATTTTTATTTGCTTATTTTCATTTATTTTATTACATCTCTTTCCCCAACATGTGAGTTCCAGGTCACAAGAAATTTTTTAACTACTGCCTCCCAAGTGCCTAAATTAGGGTTGGCATATAGTAAAAGCTCAATGCATAATTGATGAAAGCTGAATAAAAAAAATGGCAATGCTACATGCCTTTGGAAGGTTTTATCTTACAGTTTCATAGAGCTCTTGAACTAAACCCCTGCCCTGATATATACTATTAGGGTAATATCAATGAAAGTTTTATTATAAGGATACACAGTTACCATCTGAGACTTAACTTTGAACTGTGTACAATATGCAATTCAATTTAATATTGAGGCTTTTTTTCTTTAATGCTAAATTTATTTGCTATAATTATAAATAAATATAATGAATTTAATATATAAATAATGTTAAAGATGCTCAGATTTTTATTTTAAAACATTTTTCTTGAGTTAGTTCTATATTGTGCTTCATTTCACAAAGTAGCACCAAAGTTGCTGTATTCTAAGGAAAGATGAGATTGCAACTGTAACACAATCCTAAAAATACCTAAGTAATGGCTTTTCTGTGTTCTGTGTTTAAGTTCTATTGACATGAGTTTTCACTTAAAAATTTCCTTTAATATTGTGATGATACTTTTTTACAAAGCTGAAAATTTTTATATGACGATCTACTTAGTCTTACAAAAGAAAAAAATGGATGTAAAGTTTTAGAAAAATTTTTGTTTGATACAAAAGTTAACAAGCAAAACATTTGCAAGTAAAACTTTTGAAAAATAAATCCTTACATGCATTAAAACTACCTAAAAAGAAATAACTTTTCTAATGGTATTCTTCCATATTTATTAATCAGCAATGTTTATATAAAATTTTACGCTTTAGTATTGAAAACAGATTATAAGTAATATAAAATGAAGTGAGTACCTCTGTTGCATTCTGTTGGTTTCAGCAATCATCTGACTGAAATTTATTTACTATTCTTGAAAAATATAAATTTAACAACTCTGAAATGCTTAATAAACTTAGTGATAAAACATTTTTGTTAACTTCTTCTGGAGCATTGAGTTTGTATCAAAATTGAAAATATGATTCTAAGTGAACACTATTCCTTAAAGTTTACTAACATAATATTAATATTTTCATCTTTCATTTAACTTCTATCTTTTTGGAGCCTAGTAGGTCCCTTTGAATTATCATTTTGATTGTATTATAAACGAATAATTGTTTTTCTGTACCTAGCATTATTTTATTTCATTCCCTACCAACATATTGAAGTGTAAATTAAATTCAGCCAAACACATACATCTTACATGTAATTATATCACTGGATATGATCTGATGCAATGTAACATAACATAATATAATACAATATAATACCTTAAGATGCATACATATATATGCATGTGTCATAAGAAAATACTTATTGTTTATATAGAAGCTATAATCAAAACCCTAAGAAAGCTTTTGCTGTCCCTGAACAGTTGATATTGCTCTTCAGTGATAATTACTGAGTAATTATCTATTACAAAATATTAGGTGTTTATTTTTTAAATTATATAAATGGAAAATTCTGGTGCATAGTTTTAAAATTTGTTTGTTCTCTTAGCCTGATCTGTATTGTTTTACAAAGTAATTGATCATTAGTTTTAATCACAAGGTAATATATAATGTATTTCCCAGTTCTTTTGTTAATACATTGGGATTGTTTTCAATTTGAGTATAGTGTAATAATACTGCAATAAGCATTCATGTATTTGGATTTTTGTGCATATATGCAGCTTTTTTCTATTGAGCATATAACCAAAAATCAAATTGTTTTTGTAGGGATAAAAATGTTAGAATTTGGTACCTACATATACATTTTTCTAATGGTAGTAACTATATTTCAATAGCAAAGTAGAAGAAATTCTGATCAATATGTATATTCAAAGATCAGTTGAATGTCATATCCTGTAATTTTTTTTTTGTACTGGGGATTGAACTCACAACCTTATACCTACCAGGCAGGCACTTACACCACTGAATTAAATCCCTGGTGTGCCCTTTAATTTTAACAATTGTGATGGTATGAATTAACTATTTCTTTTAAACCACTTTATTGAGGTATGTTTGATATATAAAACTATTGATTTTTAATATATACAATGAATGTGCTTAACTGTAGGTATGCATCCATGAAAATAGTATAATAACTGATACTATAAACTAATACACCATCTGCAAAATTTTCATCCTTCTAAGTTCACTTTTTTAGTTTTGTTTAGTTTTATTTTAATTTAGTGGTAAAAGCAATTAAAATAATACCTATCTTCTACAAAATTGTAAGTGTACAATCTATTATTGGTGATCCTATACACTGTGTTGTACAGTGGACTTAAAAATTTATATACTTTTTTTTTTGTACCAGGAATCAAACTCAGGACCTCACACTTGTCACACAGGAGCTGTGCTACTGAGCTATATCCCTGACCCCTGGAAGCATTTTTATACCAAAGTCCGGCCCCAAAAGTTACTTATTTTGCATAACTAAAATTTTGTGCCTTATGATTAACACATCCCCATTCCCCCTTAACTTCACCCTCCTGTAATCATCATTCTGTGATTTTGACTGTTTTATTTTTTCTTTTTAAATATATGTATATATTTAAAAGTTTTAACTTGGTTCATAACAATTGTATATACTATTGGGTAATGTGAAACATTTCAATACATGTATTCAATAGGAATTAAAACAGATCAGGGTGATATGTTTATCACTTCAAATATTTGTTTATAGGAAGATTCAAAATCTTTTTCAGTTGTTATTTTGAAATACATAATTAATTGTTATCAACCATAATTATCTCAGTGTGTTATAGAAAATTAGATCCAACTACACATGTACTTGTTTATAGTTCTCTCTTCATACTTTCATATATTCTTCTCCAACATTTTACTCTTTACTCCTTTGAGACCAATGTGTTTTCCTTTACATATACAGAAGTTATAGCATGTGGTATTTATCTTTCTGTTTCTAAGTTATTTCACTAACAAATGAATTTAGTAATGTCATGTGCTATATAATGTATATATATAATATTTCTATGCACTAATAGTAGTATTACTAAGAAAGAAATGGAAAAGTCATAACCATTAACAATAGCTGTATTTAAGAAAAAGCAAAATATCAAGGGAAAAATTAAACTGGGAAGTGAATGATCTTCACAATGAGAATTAAAAACTGTTGATGAAAGTAACAGTGCAGAAAAATAGTGAGAATGTCTTTGTTCATGGATTGGAAGAATTAATATTGTTATAAGGCCATGCTTTTCAAAGTGATTTACAGATTCAATTTGATTTTTATCAAAATAGCAATGACATTCTTCACAGAAATAGAAAAAAGAAACACCTAAAATTTATATGGAATCACAAAATATGCTGAATAGCCAAAGTAATTCTGGGGAAAAATTCTGAAGGCATTACAACACCTGACTTCAAAATATGCACAAAGACCAATGAAAAAGAATAGAAAACTCAGAAATAAATCCATGCTTCTTCAGCCAACTGATTTACAAAAGCAGAAAGTACATGAATTGAAGAACAAAAATTTAAAAAATCATAAGCAGGTAATAAATGCTGAATAAGTATTTTCTGTTTTATGAAAATAATAAATAGTTTTGGAAAAACTGGACATTCCTGTGCAGGAAAATAAAATCAGAACCCCATCTTTCACAGTATACCAAAATCAATTCGAAATGTATTAAAGTCTAAGTGTTTTAATTTAGTTTTTGTTGCATAATACTGTGAAATTCTGCTCATTTGGATATGCTCTCAGTGAAACATTTCTTTATACACTTTGCATACTTAGAAAAATTTATTTTAAATGCTTATATTGTATTGGTTGTCTAGAAAGCTTTATATATAAATAGAAAGACCATTTCAATGTAGATATAGAAAATGTCTTAAAGCTTGTGGCTAGCCTACACTTTTTATTGAATTATGGGAGAAACAGGATTTAAAAAATTTTAATAAAGCACTGTTTAAAGGTTTTTATTTCATGCTGGGCACAGTGGTGCACACCTTTAATCCCAGCACTCGGGAGGCTGAGGCAGGAGGATCGTCGCGAGTTCGAGACCAACCTGGGCTACAAAGTGTTTTCAAGGCCAGTCTGAACTGCATAGTGAGACCCTCTCTCAAAAAATAGGGCCGGGGATTTAGCTCAGTGTCTTAAGCAACTGTCTGGCAGGTGCGAGGTTTTGAGTTTGATCCCCAGTACCAAAAAAATAAAAATAAAAGTTTTTATTTCATAGTAGTTTTTTTCTAAAATGTTAAAACATTGTTGCTATTATCATGGTTAAATATTGACTGACTTTTTTTATTCATATCCCCTCTGGATGGGCCAAACCTAACACATATCAACATCTACAAGTAAAACTTGTCTCTAAAGAAAGAAAGGTCAGTTACTGTAAGCTAGCATTGTAAATTCTTCCTAATTACTTGTGATTTGAATTCATGAAGTCTATGTAGTTTTTTCAGTCTCAAATGACTTTACTATAATAATTAAAAAGAATGATGAGGCCTTTTATCCTCATTGACTCATGAATATTAGTATTCTGTGACTTAAATCATTCTAGCCAGAAGCAGAAATTTTGGTAATTAATCTTTCAGTGTTAATTAAATAATGGTTTGAATAGGTGTAAAATTCCAATACCTTGGATACATTTTTGTTTTAATATTAAAATATTCTCACAATTAATTTTTAAATAATCTCCATGAACTGAAAAACAATGAAATTTCCTATATTCATAAATAGGAAACTAGAATAAACAAATCATTTTCTCAAATTGCTACAACAAATTGATTACATTATGGAAATAAAATCAAGTTCCAAGATTCCCTATCTGTTGAACTGCATAGGAGTCTGTGAAGCATTATTAAACACAAGTTTCAAATGTCTCTGAGAACTAGCAATATGCATATATATGCATATACGTATATATGATGTAGGTAAATCCATCTACATATCTTTGTTTTACCAGTCAAAATATTTTATAGTGATGAGCATTCCTCATTGTTCCTTGTAATGACTGTGCAGTGCATCATAATTAGCCAAGAGCCTTACTTGGACTCCCCGTGTGCACTTCCCCTTTAACCTTTATATAAGGTCAATGTTTAATCACTTTTCTTTTATCTAAACTTTGCCATGTCTCTCCAAAATGGCCATTGTCCAAGATGTGTTGTTTGTTCTGAATATAAAGTCCCAAGTGGATTAGAGGTGTTGATTGAGTATAAAGTTTAAAGAACACATCTTTGTCTATCTATGCATGTAACAATGCATTTACTTTTTATTTTAAAATATAACTTGAAGCATGGAAAATTAAATTATATGATTAATCAATTTAAAAGTTCACATTCCTTACACACATATTAGTGTTCATCTTATACTTGGACTGGTTTTAGGCAACATAGTTCAACGATTAAGTAAATAGCATTTAAATATTTAAAAATAAAATGTGGTATTTTGATGCTAAAAGTACTGTCTTGGGAACTTTGCTAAAACTTAATTTCACCTAATGTTCAAAAACACTAGGCTGAGGTAGGTGGAGTGTTGTGAATTCCAGCAGTGTGGGCTACAACATGAGCAAGGCTGGCCTAAACTGCATAGTGCGACCCCGTCTGGAAAAAAAAAAAAAATAGGGCCAGGAGTTTGGCTCAGTGATTTAAGTACCTGCCTGTCAGGCACAAGATTGTGAGTTTGATCTCCAGTACTGTTAAAACACACACACACACACACACACACACAAGTTATTACTACCACAGTGTTACATATAAGAAACCCAAGATATTAAAACAAAGTAATTTGTTATACATTAACCTTCTGGAAAATGGTATGGTTAGTGTATAAATTAATTTACTTTATTCTTCTTTCTCTAAAGCAGTTTCTTCTAACCCCCACTGTGTTTAACATAATCTAGTTTGTGATTAAAATGGATATTTTACAAAACATGTAACTTGATTTCCATATTAAAATATTCTGTATAACCAATAGAGTTTTATAAGACCCAGAATTAACAGAAAAATAAACAAAATTTAAAATGGGGGAAAATCTCAAAGACTACAAATAATATGAAGACCATTGTTTACTATTTTACATAAGCTCAATTTATCAATAGTTGGAGTTGGGAACCCCTAGAATTATTTACTCATTGTTAACCACTGAAGTACAGATGATTATAACTTATTTAATAAGAGTTTCTAGGTCCTTTGAGAGTTTGTTTAGATGGAAACTTTCATATGTTATTTCCTTGCTCTTCTGCTTTGTCAGACTGAGTTAACTGTGAAACTTTATAGTTATAATGCATTTTGTATATTTATATTGTAGGAATTGTGTCCTAAAAGATTTGACAGTTTGCTTTCCTCTATACTTAACAACAAAGTTTTAGCAAAACCAGACTATTGTTTTTTATTCTGCATGATTTTCTTCTACAAGAATGTCTGACACGCCGTTAGTAGTTTAAAACATTATATGAATGAAGATGAAGAAATGTATCTATACACAGAAAAATCTCTATGACCTTAGAAAATTGGAATAAACTTGATCTTGAACTCAATTTTTAGGATATACGGTCACTTATGAAGAAGATATTGTAATAGTGTCACATTAAACATGCCACATATGACTTTTAGCAAAATGTCCATGTTATATCAAATAGTGAAGAAAATCACTTTAATGGTTCTCAGCTACTATATAACTGGGGAACAATATGATTATTTCCTTCATACCACAATGATTCATTTCATAATTTTTATTGTTTTGTACTGGGGATTGAACTTGTGACCTTGTGCTTGCCAGGCAGGTACTAAGCTAATTCCCTGGCTCCTCATAATATTTCTTAATTATTTGAATTATATTTATATCTTAAATATGAATTTTTAAATTTGTTTAAAATTTAATTCATAAAATAAGCAAAAATTATAGAAAATAATGGTATACATGTAAATATCTCATGTATTTCTATAATGTATTTCATTATGTCTAATTATAAAATCATAAAATCATAATAATTAGAAGATATGATTTTTATAATAATAATATCGATTCTATTTTTAGAAGTAAATGCAGAAATGTCCAATTTTAATTTGCAGTTACTGATTTCCCTAACTTTTCTCCTTTGCTTAATCATATTGAATCATTTTCTATATTCTTTAATATCTGTTATGGTTTATGTTCCTGTGGCCCCGCCAAGTCTCATGTAATCACAGACTTGTATTTGTGATTGGTTTGTTGTCTGGCTCTGGGATTGGTGGTGTGAGTGTGGCACCTGCCCAGCTGTGGGGCCCATATATGATGTAAGGGTGGGAAGAAGTACATCTTCCCTCTCTTGCCAGTTGGCACCTTGTGGTTTTGCTGCTGCCATGAATGATTGTCCCCCTGCCATGCCATGCTGCCTTGGAGCCAGTTGATCATGGACTGAAACCTCCAAGAACAGTCAGAAATAAACCTTTCCTTCTCCAATTGTGGACATCAGGTGTTTTGTCTCAGCAACAAGAAAAATGTAACTAAGACAATATCCTATTAACAATTTAATATCTCTAAAATGGTAAGTACCGTGCAATTATGGTTAATCTGGTTGCATGAATGTCTTAGTTTACATTGTTTTACTTATTTTGTTTGCTTGGATAACTGCAATAGTTTCGATTAAATTTTCTGCCTAAATAAGGACATAAATTGAAAGAAAGCATAAAATAAAATCAGTAGTTAAAAAGTATTCCAGCATAACGAAATTGAGGATTTTTTTTTAATTTTTGGCATTTTGCAATAGAATGTTTTATAACTGATGGCATATTAAATATAAAGAAATGTATATGTCTGCAGAAATTTAATTCTGAAGTTTTAAACATAGGACTCTAACTTTGTTCACTATCGTTATTATAATGCCATGTATATTGAATATAACAACTTATGTATTTGTTATAAATGCTTGCTTTAAGAAAATAAAAACAAGGATTCTTAATGGAAGAAATACAGGAAAGTTTCATGCAAATATGATGTATGCTGGCTACATCACTTTTGATAAAAATTTCTTTAAAAAGGTATTGGCAATTCATAAAATTTCAGTTAAGGACAAACGTCAAATAAATAGCATATATAAATAAGAAACCATTTTTCATGAATTTTCTGTTTTTAAAGATTGTATTTGACTGTTCTCTGATATCATTTACAATCAAAATTATTAATTAATATACCCGTGCACATACAAATCTATTTGCATAGATCTATTCACATTACAAATTGTCTCACAGATTATTAATAGGTATTCACATCACTGGTAGTTTATTTCTTCATGCTAATTTATTTGCTATTTCTCCTTAATATAAGTTTTATAAACAGTAACATTTATTTTGTTAAAATCTGTTCTGTATATTCAGAACAATAAGAACCAAGTTGATTACATCCTAGCATATTCACTACCAAACTTTGACAATACAGTTGTTTATTCATCTACAAAGTAATGATCTACAAAAAAACTGTCAAATAAATCTTGTTGCTGCTCAGATTTATGGTAGAAGAATCACCAGGGAAATAAGTTATAAAATAGAATAGTACTATAGGAGGAGAAGAAAGTTTACAAATTATTTCTTATCTTTGGAGTTTAATGGTAAACTCTACATGAAATTTTGACTAAGCCAAAATGAAACATTTGCTGTAATTCTGTTCAGCAATTTCAATTATTTATCCTTTTAAATTTAATTTTTATTTTAAAGTTCATTTTAACTGATTTATAAAAATCTAAGAATTATACATATCAATAAAATTAAATGTAATTTTGCAAACCATGTACATATTGCATAGTATTTGAACCAGTTAAAACATGTTTATCTCTTCAAACATTTATCTATTCTTTCTGGGGAAAATTTTGAAAATTCTAGCTTTTTGATATGCATAGTCTATTATTGTTGTCTGTAGTCAGCATACTGTGCATTAGCACATCAGACCTTCTTGTTTCTATCTATCAATTCTAAGAAGCACTGCAATAAACAGATTTTAAAATTGGGGGGAAAGTTTATCAAATATTTTCTTTAACTATGACCTCACCTAGAAGATTGTAGTAGAATTTATAACTTGGGTCATTTACTCTGTGGCTGTTACTTAAAGTCACATTATTCTTAATGATTCTTTCACCTATCATAGTCTAGAGACAGAGACAAATAACTTCAAATAAACCATATGAAATAATTAACTCATTAAAATCAGGTCAAATGTGAACATATATATTACCATAATCAGTGTTAATCTCAAATTTATTTATACCCCATTCTGCTTATTTGCATATCAAGATGTTCTCAAATACCATATTGCCATGATTGTACATTAAGGTGTTTCCTTTTATACTTTTCATCGTCTCAACCACATAGCTACACTTAAGAAAAATCAATTTTAATTCTCTATTAAAATCCATATTTATTTATTAATGGTGTTCAGTATGACATTGTGACATTTCAATGCCTTCATAGCAAATACAGATCAAATACAGCCTCCCTTTATCTGATATTGACTCCTTCCTAACTTGTAACAATCACTGCTCGACATTCAGATCCACTTTCTGTTTTGTTTTTTGTTTTTTTTGTTTTTTTTTTTTTTTTTTGGTACTGGGGATCAAACTCACAACCTCGTGCTTGCCAGGCAGACACTTAGGCCATTGAGCTAAATCCCCGGTTCCAATTTCTTTTTTTTAACTTCTACATTTAAGAAAAAATATAGGGTCCTCGTATTTATGTGTTTGACTTATTTCACTTAACATAGTACCTTCCCATTCCATCCATTTGGCTACAGGTAAGAGAATTTCAAGCTTTTATGGTAGAGTAATATTCCACTGTATATAGATTCACCACATTTTCTTTTATCCAATGATGGGTATGTAGGTTGGCATGTTGTAAATCAGTGCAAACACAGATGTGCATTTATCTTGTTGGCATGTTTATTTCATTTTTCTTTGGAAATAAACCCAGAAGTAGGATACTTGAATCACTGCAAGTTTTGTTTTTAGATTTTTGAAGGACCTCCATAATAGTTTTCATCACGGTTGTGCTTATTTACATTTCCGTTAATAGCATATGACTGTTCTTTAAGAAAAATATTTTAAATAGATCTTATTGTTCTGAATATATTATTGTAGTATCAAAACTATTTTCTCAATAGTCATTTGTTTCAATTGTTCCTTTTTATATTCCATCATTCAAACAGTGAATAGGTCCAAAATGAAAAACTAAGACTTTCATTACGCTTACCATTTTATATATACACATTCCAATATAGAAAATTTGATAAGTTAACCAATCATATCCCTAAGCTGTGACTGTAGACTGATTGATTTTGGAATTCTGTAGCAGGTGATGGTAGATATGGGTGTACAGAAAACAGTATCTAAGGTGATAAATTTGAGGATGATTAGCTAGTATTATCATATCTTGTTATGATAAGTAATGTTGTCAAATTAGCCTAATAAATTTGAAAATATTTTTCAATTGTAAGTATCAGAGTTTTCCTATGTTCTTGATTAATTTTTGTATAATAAAATCATTGTCCTTGCATTATAATATCTAAGAATCTAGAAAACCTACAATTTAAGCCATATGTCAAATCAAAGCTGTAGCCAAAGGCTCCACATCTTTCCACTTCATAGTCATCCCACAACCTAAACTCCATCTTTTGGCTTTTATATCCTTCCCTCTGTTTCAGAGGAAGACTTTCAAGAATATTGTAATCCCAAATATTGAGTATGGTAATCCAAGTACTGTAATCTTTTCTCTAGTCTTCCTCACAATCCAAGAAGTTGTATTTGTAATCCCACTGAGACGTTATTGGAACCTTGGCAAGTTAATTCCAATCTACCACCTCCAATGCAGCCCATGGCAAGAATAAAGACACCGAGACATATTCAAAGTCAAGGGCAGCCAAGGGGTCCTGAGTCCAATCCTTGTGAGGATGTGCCGACAAAGGCCTTGATCCTAGGCCTCTCCCAGAATTTAATATCTTGTGAAGACGGGGGTGGCTTGAGGATGAGTGACACTGAGGATGGCGGGAACTATGTGAGTCACTTGAGCTAGCTAGCCAGGCAGTAAAAAAGGCATCTCTGCAAAATGCAGAGATAAAGATATGCAGAGGGATCAATTTGCATAACCCAATCAAGGTAGCAACTGAATTGTTTTAGGAGGCTGCTGCTGATATGTAAACTTTATGCCCTGGGGACTCTCAGCCTCTTTCTCAAGGCTCATACCCAGTGGACATTCCTGGAGCTCACTGGCTCTGCTATCTTGCTGTGCTTTATATATTTTACAAAGGTCACTATACAAGGAAACATGACACTGTTTGATGGCTTTAGAGATTACATACTAGTACCTGTTTCTCATATGTAAACTTTTATGCCCCGGGTACTCATAGCCTCTTTCTCGAGGCTCATGCCTAGTGGACATTCCTGGAGCTCACTGGCTCTACCATCCCGCTGTGCCTATATATTTTACAGAGATAACTATGGGAGGAAACAGGACACTGTCAGATGACTTTAGCGATTACATACCAGTACCTCATCTAGCCTCATTTGCAATGCTTAGAGCCAATTGAAGAGAGAAGGAAATGCCATAGTCAGCTCTGTATATATCAACATAAGGAAATAAGTCTCGACATAATCAAAATTGCAGCAATTGTTTTGCATTTAAGCAGAGTCACTCAAATTGTTTCCCAAAAACAAGGGTAGAAAACCTACTTATTTATCATTCCACTGAAAGGCAGAAAGAGCAATTTTCATATAATCATTTGCAGTTTCAATAACTAAAATAACTTTATTCATTTACTTACAAGTGTCTTTTTTATTTTTAATTTTTCTTGTGGGAATTGATTTGGTTTAGAATTGATTTCTATTCTATTTGCTCACCTAAAAGCAAGACATGGAAATCAGAACATGTATATTCCCTTCTTTCCTCTGATTTTCACAGCATTTAATACATATCACAATGAGTAACATGGGAAACTCATGGTATTGCAGAAACCTGGTACCAATCTGAAAGGAAGACATCTTGCATCAAGGAGTTGGAAGGCAAATTGTTCATTACAGCAGTGGGCTGGTGGGAAAACCAGTTATCAGTTACCAGCCCTGAGTTAGCTTTGGGTTTAGTTTGTAAAGGATTTGCAAGCAGGAAGTACACAAGCTGATAGCAGATTATTACATGATTGGTAACGTGAATCAAGTTGTATGTTGTCAGGTGGACTCATTTCAGGCAGGTTTACTTAAATAGAATTGTTTGTCATAAGACAGGAAAATTCTGGGAGTGGGAATTAAGAGGAGTGGGTAGATTTAAATGTGCCCTTGACTGGACCCGTCTGTCCTAGGCAGAAAGTCCTTCAAACATGTTGGAAAAACAGGTTACAATTTTAGGTAGGGAAGCAGAAACACGAATGCTGGATGTGATCAAGTTGACCTGGCAAATCGTGAAAAGCAGCTGCACACAGACAGACAAGTCTGACTGAGTTTAACAGTGTAACTCTGTGACAGGCGGGATGAGCGTATCCTGTCTCAATATAGAAACAGGCTACTAATTTGATCTTTAAATTTCTGCTAAGTTTCTATTACATTTAAATTTCTATTACATTGATACACTAATTAGACCATATTTTACTGAATATTTAGATGCTGTCCAATTTTACTAGGATAGTATAAACTGCCATATTTATATTGGAATACTCTTTTAAATTTGCATCAACTCGCTTATTCAGAATAAAAACACAGATCATAAAAGAGTTACTTGGAAAAATGGGAAATATTATATTTTAGATACATTCAATAAAAAAGTGAATAGAAGATTATTCAAGTAACAATAATTAGGAACATAGGGCTTCTTTTTTTAAAGAAAAGTGAGGCAGGGTTTCATTTTTTATTTGGTGCAGTGTTAAATTTATCTCTATGTAACTTATCTATGTAACTTGTCTACTTTTCTTTGTTAGTTTTTTCCTCAGAAGGGCTTCATAAAGCTGGAAACAGCCCCTACAGGATCTTCAAGCTTCATATTCTTATGTGATAAAATGCACACTTCTATAGTTTCTTACATAAGTCCAATGATTACATGGATTTGCATCATCCTAGCGAAAATTTGTACAGCTGAGAAGTTTATATGCACTGGAAGATTTAGGCCTGAGCAATGCCGAGTCATTGGGACAATAGGAGGGGATTTTCCTTATACACAATAACTGCTACCTTTGAGTATGAAATCACATTTCTATCAAGAGATGACATATTCTAATGGAAAAACTGAAGTATTTAAGGCATTAACCAGAGGATGAGAAGTGAACAGAACATAGAGATGAAGCAATTGAGGGACAAAAATCTGATATTTTCCATCTAAATTGTTTAAGTGATGCTTACAGTTTTGGCAGAGGAAAGTTTGAGGTGTGTGACAGAATCATATTCCTTTCTGGGTCCAACTTTACATTCCTTCTAATAGTGATTCAAAGCTAGAATGGGAATCTCTTCAAAAAATGATGTGTAAAAAAGAAAAAGATGTGTATTTTCAGCAAATACATTTATCTCATTATATTTTATGAATATTAAATATTAGTTGAGAAAGGCAAGATTAGAATAGTTTTCTATTATTTGAGGATATCAAAAATACATTTTCTTTTTTTTGCAGCACCGGGGATTGAACTGACAGCCTCGCGCCTGCCAGGGCAGGCGCTTAAGCCACTGAGCCAAACTCCCAGCCCTGGTTTTTTGAGGCAGGGTCACACTATGTAGCTCAGGCCGGTCTTGCGCCGCGTTATAGCCCAAGCCTGCCTCGAACTCACAACGCTCTGCCTACCTCAGCCTCCGGAGTGCTGGGATTAAAGGCGTGCGCCACCACGCCCGGCAAAAATACATTTTTGACCATGTCAAGTTTGATGTTTTTACATTTAAAATACCAATTTATAGGGTAAATTGATAAGATTAAAGAATTTTTTGATCAAAATATATTCATATAGTCAAGATACAATATTTCCATTGAATTTACAACTTTCATTTATTTTTAAAATAGAAACAACTAAATAAAAGTAAATATTATATAATTTCCTAAAACCCAGGTGATACACCAGTTCTAGTCTCATAGGATATTTGTCATATACATTTGTTTGTATGTGTGTGGATATATGTGTGTATGAATTTTGATGGGGCTGAAGGAACAAATGATATTTGGCTCATGTACAAGAAATTACTAGAGAGAAATGATGTTAAAGCAAACTAGCAAAAGGGCATCAGGAAATGTTGGATGTGATGGATGTGTTTATTACCTTAATTGTCTTAGGTTCATAGTGTATGCATCTATCCAAGCTCAATAATTGTGGTCCATAAGCATGCAGTTTTCTGGATATTAATTATAAGTAATTCTGTAAAGCTGTTTTAAAATTGCATGTACTTGAAGCCAGACGTGGTAATGTATACCTGTAATCCTACCAATTGGGAGGCTGAGGCAGGGGGACTGTAGCAAGTTTGAGGCCAACTTGGTATACATAGTGAACTCAAAGCCAGCCTGGACTACATAGTGAGACCCTGTTTTAATAACAAACAAACAAACTAAAGTAAAAATCCATTCCCTATTCTCCAGTTTTAAAAAGCAAGAGTGATTAGAAATGAGCGATCCTATGATAAAGTCAGGGAAGTGATTTGCTGAATAGCTTGAGCAGGAAAGTTTAGTATTAGGGTGCGTTGTGGCCATAATTAATAAACTGCAGCTTAACAGCAATTGGTCAAAACTTGTAGATTGTGAAATCTATGATAAGTTAAGTGCCTGTAGGTGACTGGATGTTCAAACAGTTTGTGCTTAAACATTTGTTCTCAGATCTTCAAGGAAACACTGAAATATTACTTAGTTCTAACCAAGCTGTTGCTGGAACAGATTGAGTCTAAGCAATTTGTCTATAGTTTTAAATTCACATTTCTTTAGCTTTCCTTTTAATATTTCACTTTGACCACAAGTAAACCGTGGTTGTATTCTGTACATTTTATCAATGATGTTCAAATCTGTATCACTGATCGCACTATCTGTGAACACTTATTTGTTTGTATTGAAACATCACTTATCAGATTATCTGAAGAGACTGTGGTGAAAAGGCATCCCTGCAGATTTTGAGGACTATGTGCTTGAATTCTACATTGTAGAAAATATTTCAATGTGGATACATACGCATCCATATTTGACTACTAATACCAAAAGAGTATATCTAAACCTTAGTCTGTACAGTCTAATACCAGGCAAATTGCTAATTTTGTAGTACCCATTAGTATAATTTTAATGCTCTTAGGTAGTATTTGGAATAGATATGAAAAGATATATCCACATGGAGATCCATGGACCAGTGAATCTTTTCTTATCTGAATAGAAATACTTTGTATATGTAGTTAAATTAAAGTTTTTGACATAAGGAGATTATTCTGGATTATACAGGCAGGTGCAAATTCTAATGATAAGTGATTTTATAAGAGTAAAGACACTCAAAAAAATTAGGGCTGGGAGTTTGGCTCAGGTGGTTAAGCACCTGCTTGGCAGGTGCAAGGTTGTGAGTTCGATCCCTGCTACCAACCAAAAAAAACAAAAACAAAACAAAACAAAACACAAAACAAAAAAAAGTAAAGACAGAGGACAGAGGAAGAGGTTGAACTGTGTGAGGATCAGCTAAACAAGTTGTCAATTACCAGAAACTGCTGAAACTGATTTCCCTTAAGAAATAAGGCCCTGCCCGCACCTTGATTTCTCCTTCTGGCATGCAAAATAGTGAAAGAATAAAATTAAATTGTTTTAAGTAATACATTTTTAAATTAGAGAATAGAACCAATATCCTTTACCTCAATCAGTGTATAATCAGTTAAGAAAAGCCAATATTGTGCCTAAATTGTTATAGATCTAAAGATCATGCCTCTAGTTTGAGAAAGTACTTGGGCAAGGAAATTTAAGACCTGAGACATACTCACTCCTATAAATTGCTGAGCAACAGCATAAGATATACTTTCCACTGTTTTAATGTCCTTTAAATCCTAAAATGGACATGAAAAGTAGTGCAAAATCTCATCTCAGAAGTTATGATTTTGTGCAGCAAACTGAGACTAAATTGTTTCTGTTTTGCTTTGTTTAGGTTTTTTCTGCTGCTCGACTGCATTTTAAAGATTGCTTCTGGATTTCTGTTACTAGATTGTGTAACTGTGAAGTTCTTTGCTTGGTTTCCTTAAATTTTGCCTATGCATTTAAAAATAAACTCTTTGTTATTACTGTCCTCTACTTTCTCAGAATGAGTTAGAACCTGCTTTCTCTAAAACCTTACAAATTTCGTTTGCTTAATATTTTTCTCTCACTTTAAAAAACTGAGGGAAACAGTCTTTATAAAATTTCTTTCTTTATTGTAGCATCTAAAATATCCCTATATATACACATATAATCCTCTATTTGCAATATTTTGTATATTTATTATATGCATTGCATACATATTTTACCAGAACATTAAACTGTTAAAATTTCATATGTATAGGCCAAAAAAGAAAACATAAGTGAATATTTTATAGCTGTAGTTGCATATATTAGTTTTGTGGAAATGTCATAAGAACATACCATAAATTGGAAAGTGTTAATGATTGAAATTTATTTTCATAGTTCTGCAATCATGAAGTCTAAGTTCAAGTTATCTGAAAGGTTGTTTCCATTCACTGGATGTGTATGATATTCAATTATTAATTCCAACATTTGAAATGATAGTTTAAAAACATAAGTACCTAAAAAGCTGTTTAAATAAACTATTATGTACTCTAGTACATTTGTAGAATGACATGCAGTTATTACAATGATATAGATTAAAGTTGAAGAATATTTGAAGTTAAAAAAATTGCAAAGGGGAATGCTTACATACAGTTGGTGGAAATTTAAACTGATATAACCACTATAAAAATGGAGTTTAGTGGAAGTCTTAAAAAATTAAAAATAGAAATGCCTTGTGACCTTACACTTCCAGGAGTAACAATATAACTAAAAGAAATGAAATTCATATTTCGAAGAGATAGCTATATTCTCATGTTTATTAAAATACTATTAACAATGACCAAGATATGGAATTAAACTAAGTGTTCAATGACATGTAAATAAAGTTTTCAAATGGATAATGTACACAATGAAATACTATTTGGCATAACAGTGATGAAATTCTGTTATTTTTGATAACATAGATGAACCTGTAGGAGATCTGTACAGCGAAATGAACCAGTAAGAGAAAGATACCCAAGTACATCATAAGCTTACATAATTATGGAATCCAAACTGGATGATTACATGGAAGCAAGGAAGAAAATCGTTGTGCCCCAAAGCTAGGAGAATAGGAAAAGGGAGATGGCAAGAGATTTGTCCATGGGTGCAAAATACGAGTTACATATAGAAATCAGTTGTCATGTTCTATTGCACCATAGTTTGAACCCAATAATAATATAGTATATATTCAAAGTAGGTAGAAGAGAGAATTTAGAATGTCTCATAGCACATTAATGACAAATGTCTGATGCTCTGGAAATGTCAATTATCCAAGTTTGATGATTAAACAATTTATACATGTATCAAAGCATTGCAGTTTAGCCCATAATTTGTAAAATTGTTGTGTCAAATAAAAATCATAAAACTCAAAACTAAAGTCACAAATTTCAATACGATATGCCTGACAAATAAATTCAGAACTCTGTATGCCTGAAACATGACCAAAATGCTATCCCTTATTTTTTTTTATTATTATTTCTGAATAGCAGGAAACAACCAGGTAGACTCAAGGCAAGATGACAGAGCATTGTCCCTCTGACTTTCTTCCTTTTTCACATGATGAGTCAATAAACCTGATTCTTCATTATGCAAAGGAACAGAAAGAACTAACAAGACACTACTACTTTCCATTAAATGTTCCAATAAAAATAATGGATTTTTATGAAATAAAACTGTTTCCATAACCTTTAAAATAACAAGAATTCTACTTCTCTCTCTGAACTTCAGGAACTATTATTTCTCAAATCATTTATTTTATACTCTGAAATTAAACCATTTTTGTTGAACAATACTGCAGCTCCTACTATGTTTTCCATGTTTGAGATAAAGAAAAAAATGCTTTCATCTTTGTGAAATTTATACACTAAAAGAGAAACAAGATAACAATCAAAATGTAGACATATATGTATTTATCTACCTACCTGCATATCATATCTTTGATACTGATAAATGACAAGAAGAGAGATAGGAAATATTGAGGTCTAACTGAGAAGGTGATATTTAATTAAAATTTAAAAGAAATTATATGAAATTGAGCTACCTGTGGAAAGAGCATCCCAGACAGTGGAAATTGCATGTGCTAAGATTTCTTGTACAACGGGCTGGATTATTTGAGAAACAGCATAGAGTTCAAGAGCACCGAACTGGACAGAAGAAACGATAGTAAATTATGTTAGAATAACAGCAGTGGCAAAATGATGCAGTGTTTTCCATGTCATTAAAATACATTGTTTAGCGTTGGATACTATGGGGGAACTCTGAGCTTTTCTTTTTTTTTTTTTTCTTAAACAAATGGTGACACTGGAGTAACGAAAAGAAATATGTATGCATCTATAAGAAGTAGGAATGAGGAAAGAGTTAGCAAAGAGCTATTAGTAAATTTATACTGACAGTTTCTGGGGTTAGACATTTATATAGAAAGAGCTAGAGATGGGTATTTACTAAGAGATGTTAGAAAGGAGAATGATTCAAAGAGAAACTGTACTATATTCAAGTACTTATGCAATAGATTCTAATAATTCTAATATTTCATGTGCTCACTATTTTTTCCCAGCAACACAAGGGTATATCATTCCTCGTATTAGCTCAAGAAAGACATCAAAATTCCAAAATGTGTAATACAATTTCTTGTGAATGTTTTGTTGCATTTGCACCTTCACAAAGTCAAAAACTCATAAGTTGAAAATCCGAGACTGTCAATTTACTCTAAAGTAATCCTTATAATTCATGAAAGTTGTAACACAACTAGACTAATGACTCAGTGTTTGCATATAATAGCCATATGAAGCAAGTTTAATTTCTAAAGTCCTCCATCTTCTTGGACTTTGTTCAACAAGAGATCCTGTCTAAGTAATTACCCATTATTGCTTCCAGCCAAAAGCCTCAAGAGAATCCTATGTAACAGAAGATAAGTTACCATCTACTCTTGGTACATTGCAGAAGGAACTAGTTTATCTTTTTGTTGTCATTATTTTTCAAATGGTAGGAATTCTCTAGGAAACATCAATCATGGTCCCATACTTTGGGAAGATGGTTTTCTAAGGATTCTTTTACCTTCCTTCAGTATAACCAATCCCTTCAAACTGTATGCCCTACTACTAAGCCCTTTCTTCATTATAAGCCCCGGATAAGTCTCTGGTTGGGAATTTATAAAAATTTGAAATTTTCCTGTGCTTAAAAATTACCGAAGAAGCTTCTAAAATCCAAATTCTCTCCCTTGAGATTTTGACTGAGCAGGATTTCTATGGTCCAGTGAAATTATATGTCAGAAAATGTTGATAGAGGTCTCTGAATCAGCTTTTGAGAAACGTGACACTGTAACCTAGAATTTTACTAAAGAAGCTTCTTTGTATCAAAACTTCACAATTTCTTAATTTAGCTTAATTTTTCATAGATTGGTAAAATTCATCCACCTCTCATGGCTTTTCAGGAATAATACTTCGATGTTATATTTTTCATGCCATTGTTCCTCATATCTCAGTTGCCATAGCAATTAAAACTTTTGTAGAAAGAAGGCATTTGGGTGGTAAGACACTCTTTAGCAATGACATGGCTCAAGTTGGGACATTGTTTTAGGGAAAGTGTGTCAAGCTTAACAAGTAAGACCTCTTCTATGGACAGAAGTAAGGTTTTCAAATGTGAAGCCTTAAATGGAAGGCACTTATGGGGCACAGACATAAATTATAAACAAGTAACTCCACAAACTGAGTATCAGTGTATATACACATACGTACATATGAATGTGTATATATATTAATGCATAACACATGAATGCACACATATATTTGTGTACATAAAGATATAAAAATATGTATTTTCTATTTCTCCACACAGGCAAAGTCAAAAGCAATACCACTGCTACAGTAAAGAATAAATTTAGCAGCAACTCAAACACAATTTCAAGCCTCTTTCTTTTGTTTCTACAAAAACCAATACTCTCATATCCCAAGTCTCAGATTTGTCAATATTTCTCCATCAGGATATGACCGTCTCTGACTTAAAGTGATTATATTTTAACTTTTTTCTACAAATGAGAGTATGTTCTGCATTTTTTTCTTTCTATCATTTTGCTTTGGCTTGGACATCTAACTATGCTGGTTTCAGGTGTTTATTCTTTATGTCCCATGAATATTAGCATTTACACAAATTCTCTTTTTCCTGTTATAATTTAATGGATGCATAGTTGATCAATTGACTTTTTTCTTGATCTTTGTGATTTTTGGAAAATTTGACTTTAAACATTTACCACTGTACTGAGTCCCAATTTTATGACAATAGTCTAAACAATTAGAGTTGAAAAAAAGTCAATTTCTTTACCAATCATTCTATTTTTAAAAGCTCTTCTCTCAAATATGTTTACGTTATTGTCCTAAAGATTTTTATAACAAATCTATTTTTTTGAAGGGATTGCTCTATAACAGAAAGATACTTTGTCCTCCCAGTTACTGTGACTGTTTCATTTTACAGATAAATTTTGTTTCTTTTTCATTCTCAGTTACACACAATACCAAAGTAAAACAGAGATGCATTAACTTTTTTTTTTTATAGTCAGTGTTGGTCCTAATGTAGTATGTAATCATCAAAATTGCTCTTTTTTTATTTTTTACTTTAAACAAAAGAAAGTAAGAAATTAAAGTAAAACTTTCACAATCAGCCAGTAGGAGAGTAACAATAATCAGCACATTGCATATTGTTATATTCACAGCAGTTGCTTAGGGTATAAGATATAGACATGAAACGTTGTCCAGAAAATTGTTAGCACAAAACTTTTGCCACAATGAATCGAGAGAAACCAGCTGTATGACTTTTGTTATGATTGCTCTATTATTTTCAAATAAACATTTTGCATTAAAAATGAAATCTGAAGATGACCCTGTGAAAACTACTTTTCACTCAAAATTTTTTTTCTTTAACTGTCTTAACTAATTTTTTATATACATAGATTTTCTTTCCGTTCATCACACAAGTGCAACAAAGCGATGGTTACATATGTGTGACTATTTAGTTCACTGAGAAGAATATTTTCAATACTCATCCATTTAAGAATGTAAATGTCTAGTTTATCATTCTTCATAGCTGAGTAGTATTCCATTATATAGAAATACCACATCTTTTTGTCCATTCCTCAGTCGAGGGACATTTAGGTTGTTTCCAAGACCTAGCTATTATGAACAGGGCAGCTATAAACACAGGTGCACATATATCACTGTGGTAGAATGTTTTTAATTCTTTTGGGAAGATACCCAGAAGGCGAATAGCTGGGTTAAATGAGACCTCCAATCCTAGCTTTTTGAGGAAACTCCACACCGACTTCCACAGTGGTTGCACCAGCCTGCATTCCCACCAGTGTGGAGAAGGGTTCCTTTTTGTCCACAGCCCCTCCAGCATTTGTTATTGGCTGACTTCTTAATACTAGCCTTTTTTTTTTTCTGGGGTGAGGTGGAATCTCAGTGTTACTTTCATTTGTATCTCTCAAATAGCCAGTACTGTTGAACATTTTTCCATGTATTTTCTGCTGTTTGTACTTCTTCATCTGAGAAGTGTGTATTCATCTCAGATGCCCATTTTTGGATTGGGTCTTTAAATCTTGGAGGACTGATTTTTTTTAAGTTCTTTATACATTCTCCATAGTAATTCTTTATCTGAGGGACAGCTGGCAAACATTTTCTCCCAGATTGTGGGTTATCTCTTCACCCTCTTGCTGTGCAAAAGGTTTTCAGTAGGATGAGATCCCATTTGTTGGTTCTTTGAATAGTTCCTGTTCAGTCTGGCTTTTATTCATAAAGTTTTTGCCTACACCAACGTCTTCAAGAATGCATTAACTTTTAATGATTGCTCTTTTCTTAGTGGCAAGAGGGCGCTAAGAAGTGATGGCCTTAACTTTATAAGTAAATGATCAAGTAATAAGTGAATTTCTAGAATTTAGACTTCAATTTCATTTCAAAGTAATTAAATACTTAAATATCTAACTAACATTCGTATTCTTTATTATGTTTTTGGTTTTTGAAATTCAGATAGTTATTTTGCATATATATGATTTTTATCATCAACTTACATTAAGCATTTGATTGTTTGTATATTGACAATAAATTACTTAAAACTTTTAATTTGGCAAGATTTATTCCTTCCAGTGTATTTAGTCTTCCTTTAAAATTGAAAGCAATGCCTTTCATTCTTTGTAATTCATTGTACTTGATAAAGCTTTTTCTATCAATCTATTGCACATAAATTTAAAATAACATTTTTATGACAATATACAATTTTGACAAGTCTTATTGTTAGTCTAAGAATATGTAGTTAATTGTTAGATATACAAAAAGCCATTTTTATTTTTCTTCTTAAAAAGTTTACGATTTCCTTTGGTGTATTACTTTAGCTTTAGTAATAAAATATTATCTAAAATATTTTAATGTTTCTGTTTCTCAGTAGAAGAGTTTAGTGTATTTTTTAAAATATATGACAAATATAAGGTAAACATAAAAACATAAATAGAAAATTATGCAAGCATCTACTCTAGTCTAGATGTGAGTCAACAAAACATGTTCAAACTATATTAATTTGGCACAAATCAATTTCTACTTCAAAGTAAATAAGGGTTACAGTGATTACATAATAGTATGAAAGGCAGTTCTCTAACAAGAAACAATAATTTTTAATACCTAATTCACTAAACAAATTACCTAAGTACATAAGAAAAAAAAAACTGAAGGGAAAATAAAGATCCACAACCATCACTGAAAATTTCAAAACACCTCCCTCAGTTAGTGACTGCTAAACAGGTAGAAATATCTGAAATGGAAAGATTAAAAATCAGCAATGTCATGGCTCAAGTGAAGTATTATATGATATGCAAAAGCTACAGAGACAGGTGCATGCATGCTTGCATGTCAGTCAGGACACAAGCTCCTCAACGCTCACCTGGTGACCTGGTGAACCTCATACACCGGCAGCTGCTGGGACCCTCCCCCAGTTCCTCAGGTGATTTCTTCAGTAACCTCGGCATGGAGCTAGGAGCTCCATGATATTCACATTTGTAAGCTGCTTGGCGACATTAAGGGATGAAAAATTCTTGGTCTGCACTGAAGAGGGTTGCCTAATTGCCCTCCACCCCATTTTCCCACCCTGAATTTGCTTCCCTAGATTATTGCAGTTTATAGGCAAAGAAATGAAAGGACAGAAAATTCATAGAATTGCCTGGGCAAGAATCCATGAAGAGCTGAAATAAGAATTAAAATTGAAGGGAGATTAAACATGACTGAATAGAAGAGGAACCATGTTGGAGATACTCAAGAGAAAATCAACTAAAAACACTGGTAATTGGAAAAAAAGGAGGGACATATATCCTGATGTTAAAATCAGTCTGAAATTAGAGACATGTAGATTAAACAAAAATCGACACAGAACTCTACAAAATGGTGAACCAGCCACGCAGGGCTGCTGGTGGCACCGCCTCCTGCATGCTGAGCAAGAATCTCCTGAGTAGGAAGTCTGCAAGAAACTAATGCTCTGCAAAAGCACAGCTAACTCAATCCACATAGGACAGATTTGGGATATGAGGCCTGTTTCCTCTTTTGCCTTCCTCTACACAGAGGACACTACAACAAGCAAATTTCACCAGTGCACAGAAAGGCTAGTGATGAGGAAACAGCTCCCTCCCAAAAAGGTCACCAGCTTTTTTTTCCTTCCATGATGAACCCTATCAGTTAACTAGAACCGCTAGCAACTACACAGTTAGAGACCACACCAGAGATGGTGCACAACCGTTCCTTCCCCAAGATCAGTGACTTCAGAGACAGATGTAGAAATGTGGGATATAAACCGACTTGAGAGGTTGGCAATCAACCTGTGGGAAAGGAGAATAAAGGGAGACAGAGTCTCTATGGCAGTGACAGCACCCCCAAGACACACCCTGCAATAAGCAGTGTGACAGGGTAGAGACATGCCAGTGGGAAGCGGAACAGAGGAGGCCATACAAGGAGAAAGAGGAGTCAGCTGTTTACGGGGCTGGGAGCAACCCTGGGTTATCCCTGCCAGGGGCACCACAAACAGCTGGAAGAGCAATACAGAGACAAATGGCAAGGTGTGGACAGGTGCACAAGGTATATACATCAGTTATATGGCTGAAGACTCTGCTTCCAGCCCTAACATTCAGAAGTCAAGATCAGCCCTGTACCCAGCACTAATCCTACTGCAGAACTGTTAGAGTTACCCAGCAGTGTAGGGATCTGACATAGACACTATCACAGAACTGTGGACATCTTTTTATGTCTGATTTTTTTTACGTTATGTAGGTTTTTAATCTTTATTTTTGTTCTGTTCTATTTGTCTTCTTTCTCTCTGATCTCAACTATCTCTCTTGATTTTATATTATGAGAGTGAACCTTGTCTCTACTCTTTCTGGTTTGCATAGATATTCCTTTGTGTTTGCCTTCATTTTTTCTTTCTCATCCTCTTTTTCAGTTTACCAAAGCTTGTGTGATAATCCTTTTTCCTCTAGCCTTGTTTCTACTGCATTTCTCTTCATTTATCTCTGTTTTGTTGCCTCTGCCTCTGAAATTTTCCCACCACAGAGTAAAATCACTCTATTAAAGGGAAGCTTTTTGCATTCAAGCTCCTGATTTATGCTGGATTTTATTATATAACTATAAATCTTGCCATTATGGTTAAAGGTATCAAATTAGCAGTTACCATGGTTTGTCAGTTTCTAGGCTGTGCTTGATGCCAATTACACTACTTTAGCCAGAATGTCACACCTCTTATAATCAGTTGATCTTTCTTGTATAACTACACTGTGATTATCTGGGGTCATAACTACCACCATAGTCCAGTACCAAAGGACTGGATGCTGAGCCAAATAGATAGAAACATCTCATCCTTAATAAATTGAGAAGGTAGGATCTTGGGACAGACACAAATACCAAGAACCACCTGCACTTAGAAGACATCTCTGAGAAACAGACATTTCCTAGAAAATTCTCAATACTAGTGATAAAGCTGTCTATTTTGAGAAATAGCTTGTACCCAGAGCAACTATTTTTAAAATAGCAACATGCAATGTATTTGTTTTTTTACTATTTTGTTTTATACCTTTTCTCCATAAAATAAAATTTAAAAAAATTTAAGAAAGAAATTTGCAAGCATCAAAACAGAAAATAAAATAAAATTTAAAAATAAAAAAATGTCAAGACACAGAAACAAAATGCAACCCAGACTACCAGCCCAACCAGCACAAGTTCACAGGACAGCAAGGCAGAGGAAATCAGGAGCCACTCACCTGAATTTTCCAAAATAACAGCAGCAGAATTAAAACATATATATATATATGAGGCTATCAAAAATAGTCACTAAGGCAAAAAAAATTATGATCAAACTGAAGCACTTGCCCAATGAATTTATAGTAGAAACAGATAAAAAGAAAAGAGATGCTTAGGAAAATGATGGAAACTCTGAATGCCCAACATACAGCAGAAAGAAAATCCATGGAAAATATTCAAACAGGTATATAGGAGATCAAAAATACCATTGAAAGTATGTGCAAATGATTGAACAAAGGAGAGGATAGAATATCAGATTTAGAAAACAGGATTGAGATATAAACCATGAAACCAAAGATATATTAGAAATAGCTAGGGACCATGAAAAATCAATCCAACAGCTGCTAGATGATGCAAAGAATAACATTATATGATTGATCAGAGTCATTAAAACAGCAGGAAACTATGCAAACAATACAAAAAATGTGTTCACAGAAGTAATGGCAGCAAACTTCCCAAGCGTGGAAAAAGAATTTGATGTACCAATAAGTGAGGAAATTAGTCATGACCAAAATAAATTTACATCAAGACATATAATAATCAAGATTTCAGAAATTCAAAAAGGAACAAAATATTAAAATTTGTCAGAGATAAATCATCTATGAAGAAAACAGCATCAGAATCACAGCAGATTTCTCAACATAAATCCTTAAGTCAAATAGAGCCTGGAGCAAAGTATTTCAAGTTCTGAAAGAAATATGATAAACATCATGTATGACAAACCAACAGCCAACATCATATTAAATACATAAAACCTAAAAACTTTTACTCTACAAATCAGGAAGAAGTCAAGAATGTCCATTATCATCACTCCTATTCAATATAGTTCTAGAAACATTAGCTAAAACAATTAGGTAAGAGAAAGAAAAATGAATAAAGATAGGAAAGGAAGAAGTTAAATTATAATTATTTGTAGCTCACATGATACTCTATGTAGAAGATCCCAAAAACTCCATCGATATGTTTCTAGATTTAGTAACTATATTCTGTCATGTAGTTAGATAGCAAGTCAGCTCTTCAAAATCAGTAGTATTCCTGTACGTAAATATCAAACGCACTGATAAAGAAATTAGGGAAACACATCTGAAAATAGCATAAAAAATGATACTTAGGAATCATTCTAACAAAGGAAATAAAAGATCTCTGCATTGAAAACTACAGTACTTTGAAAAAGGAGATCAAAGAGGATATCAGAGAAACAGAAAGATTTCCCTTGCTGTTTGGTAGGAAGACAACACAGTGAAAATGGCCAAAATTGTTATACACATTTAAAGCAATCCCAGTCAAAATACCATTAGCGTACCTCCCAGAACTAGGTAAAGCATTCCTCAAATTCATTTTAAACCAGAAGAGACCTAGAATAACAAAGGCAATTCTGAGCAACAAAGATAATGTACAGTAGAGAAATTGTTTTATCTACTGTTTGTTGTTGTTTTCAATCTTCTACTCTGTTTTTAAAGTTTGCTTTTTTTTTTTTTTTTTTTTTTTTTTTTTTTTTTTTTTTTTTTTTTTTTTTTTTTTTTTTTTTTTTTTTTTTTTTTTTTTTTTTTTTTTTTTTTTTGAGACAGAGTCTTTCTGTGTAGTTCAGGCTGGTCTTGAACTCTCTGTTCAGTCCAGGCTGGCATCAAACTTGTGGCAATCCTCCTGCCTCAGTTTCCTGAATGCCAGGACTATAGATGTGTACCACCATACCAAGATATGATCAGCTACTCTTTAATGCAAGCCAGTTCAGAGATGAATATGAAATACTCATCTTTCCATTAGCAATTCAAAAGATATTAACAATTTGATAAATAATATTTTCTATAAGTTGATGTAAAAATGTTCATTCTCAAGATGCTTAACAATAAAAGTACTAACTTCTATCTTTACTTCATTAAGTAAATCAAATAAATATTTTCTCAATATACACTTGTGTAATTGTTTTTTTCTTATGTAACAATATGTAAACAAAAGTGATTTGGTTTCTAACGAATGCTAGCATTTATGAATGCTGGAGGGGCTGTTGGGAAAAAGGAACTGTTCTCCACTGTTGTTGGGAGTGTAGGCTGGTGCTACCATTACAGATAATCATTGTGGAGATTCGTCAGAAAACTAGGACTAGAGGTCTCATTTTACTCACCTATCCCCCTTCTGGGTATCTTCCCAAAAGAATTAAAAGCATCACATTACAGCAATATAAGTGCAACCGTGTTTATAACAGCATAGTTTGTAATAGCAAAATCTTGGAAACAACCCACATACCCATTAGTCAATGAATGGATAAAAAGATGCAGTTTTTTTTTATTCAATGTAGTACTACTCACCTATAAGGAAGGTGAATTTGAAACATTTCTAGGTAAATGAATGCATCTTGAAACTGTGTTCTTAAGTGAAATAAATCAGACACATGTGTAAATACTGCATTATCTCTCTGATGTGAGAAACTGAAAGTGTAAATAAAGGGAAAAATGTGTAATAGATATTGTCAAATAGGAAAAAATTTTTCAAAAGAAAAAAATTAGAGAGGGGAAAGGGGGAAAGGAATAACAGTTAAAACAATGAGAAAAGAAGGATAAAATGGATACAAAGTTCTGTAAATAAGGAGAGGAAGAGGGTTTAAAGGGAGGGAATGGATATGAGAAAAAAGAGGAATTAAT
This sequence comes from Dasyprocta punctata, assembly GCA_004363535.1. Classification (NCBI taxonomy): domain Eukaryota; kingdom Metazoa; phylum Chordata; class Mammalia; order Rodentia; family Dasyproctidae; genus Dasyprocta; species Dasyprocta punctata. The sequence continues at coordinate 10,980 of RJWM01017722.1, read as the reverse complement.
GTGCATCATGTACATATATTATGTACATAGATTCCCTCTGATGAATGTGATCATTATGTATATCTAAAATGTACCAATGAACTTAGTAACAAATCCTGTAGATTACAGAGCTGTCTTTAAGGTAATAAAATATTATGAGTAATTATTTAAATATCTCTTTGTTTTCATTCTACTGTTTAAATGGAATAATATATTTTTTGAAACGGCACAATAATATATTTATGTTACACAGACTCAGTACCTTCTAGCATTTTTAACACGTTTTCAAATTGGCTGAACGTTACCTAAGGTGAATTCTAAAAAGTTAACATGTTATATATGTTAGTTTCAGAAATTGCTAACAGATTGTGAGAGTAATCAAATTATTTGCATTGACTTTTAAGCCCATCAAAAGCAACATAAAATATTTTAATTGAATATTAAATTTAGATGCATTTAGATGTACTTAAATGTATTACATCTCTACCCTTAATCTTAGTTCTACTACTGAAGATAATTTTAAAGACTGAAATTGCATAAGATAAAATTCAGAATCAAATCTTTATAAGCCATATAATATATTTTGTTGGTTAAATGTAGGAGCAATATTTTCTACTATAAAGCCAGATATAGAAGCTTAATTAATATTTTATGATTCTTATATTTATATAAAGGCATAAAACATCTTTAGATCTAACTGAATCTGAAGATTTATATAGGGATACAAGACAAAGCAAAATTCATCAATAATTCAAATATTACCATATACAATTTTACAAAAAAGATCTTAAGGACATTACTACTCACAATATTAACTGTTTAAGTAATATTCTGTCCCATTATATAAACTGAAATCAGCAATGTCTCAAAAGTAAAAGAAGACTTCTGGTTTTAGCTCCTGCATGTGAATAACTTGCAGCACATCTTTTACTACCTCAAAACAAGAAAATGTGGGCAAAAAATTAAATGGGAAACTATGACACCTTGTTTAGAGCGTGGAATGCCATACTGAAAGCTACTGTAAAATGCAAATTTCCAAGAACCATAAATGAGATTTGCTATCTAGAGAAGAGTCCAACAAAGTCACAAACAGAGAAGGACACATAAAAAGTAATTTTGCTAAGTCCTTATCAGGCTGAATGTGGACCTGAAAGAAATGAAGAACCCAAATTTAGAGCAGCAGCATCTTTCACTTCAGTGGATTTTATTTCCAAGTACCCCACCAGCTATGAGGGGGAGTAGTTATCAGGGGGAATACTGAACTCATGGCATGGTTCAGAGGCAGCAGTGCTTCTGAGTGATCATTATGAAAAACAGACAGATTTTTGTTTATAGCAAAGCTATACTAAGGGGTAAATGTTCATTCTAATCCTTATGGTTAAGATATTTTTCTAAATCCCACCCCTTCTAATTTTCTTTTATCATATGTGTGTTGGGGGGGATGCTATACAGAAAGTAACAACTGTCAATGTTGTAACCCAGAAACATGGGGCAAATGAAGACCAGAGTTTTTAATAAGATCATGCAATAGATCTTTCACCCTATACCTGACCACTGTATCAGCAGTGCTTCATAGGAAACAGTGGATTAAATGTGAAAGAAATGCAAAACATAGGCTTTTTCTGGGGAATAATATTTTGGAAGTTTAAAGTTAGTGGTAAAATAAAATAAGAATACTAAGGGTTACAGAAGTATCTAGCACATGGAGCTACAAACAAAACAAAACAAAACAAAACACCATAAATTTTTACACTGAAGGTCTATTTGTCACCGTTTCAAAATGAAAGAAAAGTACAGTAAGTCTAGATGAATCTTCAAAATGATTCTCAAATATGACAAAGCTATTGACATACTTAGGGAATGTAAAGCAACAATGGTAACAGTTTCAAAGCTCTAATAAAAGAGAGAGAGCATGAAAAATCAGATGATTAATATAAACGAGGAGATGGAAATATAAAAAAAAATTAGTTGCCTTGGTTACTTTTCTGTCACTGCTGGGACAAAATACCCAACACCCAAAATGAGGGAAGGAAAGGTTTATTTAGCTTACAGTTTTTGGAGGTTTCAGTCCATAATCAGCTGATTCCAAGGCAGGGTGGCATGGCATGAGGGGAAAACTTCAAGGCAGCAGCCAGCAAAAGCAGCCAGGGCAAAAGTGGGGGAGGGGAGGCATGCTTAGCCTCCCTTTTTTTTTTTTGCCCATTTTGCTCTTGTCACTTGTGGCCACTATGAACAGTTAAACCTCAGCCATGCCACACTGCCTTGGAGCCAGCTGAGTACAGACTGAAACCTCCTTCCTTCATTTTGGGTGTCAGGTATTCTGCCTCAGCAATAAAAGAAAAGTAACCAAGACAGAATTTGGTGTCAAAGGAGTGGAGTTGTTGCTGTGACTATACCTAATCATATGGTTCAAGAGCCTCTGAGAATGGTTTGTGGGAAGAGTTTGGAAAGGTTTGGAGATGTGGTCTAAAAGAGACTCCCTGGAACAGCTTAGGCTGTTCTGTATGTTAGATTCTGGTCAAAATTCAGAAGACCAGAAAACCAGTAAAGACCAAACTTAGGAAGTTTCTGCTATGAAGGACTGCATTGGGTGATAGACTCCAGATAAGGTGTGCTATGGCTTGGAAGAAAGTTTATCTGTCTTTTGCTCATGTTCAGAGACTTTGCCTAAGACTAAGATTAAGAGTGGTGGACTAACTAATGTCAGAAGAAATTTCAAGGTAGTCAGATGTTACGGAAGTAGCATGGTTGTTGTTGGGAGCTTTTAGACAGATTTATGTTGCCAATCAAGAGCATAGAGCCCAGCAGGATGACTTAAAACATTCTGAGTTTCACCAGAAAGAAAGCTCCAGGAAAGCCTTGGACTGTAAAGTTAGAGCTGAGATCTCAATTACTGAGAAGAAACAGTAGAATAGAAAACATGGCCTGAGGGCATCACAAGAAGTAGCAAGTCTCCATCCTTCACAACCTCAAAACTGCAAAAGTAAAAGACTTTGCTTGGAGAAAGTCACAGAGTGCTATGTTTCAGAATGGCAGTGGTGGGAGGTTCCAGAATGTCAGAATTGACAATCTGTTACTCACTATCAGGTTTAGAGTGTCAAGCAATTTAGGAACTTGACCCCTACAGCCAAGACAGAGGAAAGCCTAGCTACTGCTCCAGCTGGCAGCAGACCTTGACATCGTCCACATGGCACTGGTTTTAGGTGCATACAAAATGCAAGAGTTCTGAATTTGAAAGGTCTTCCACCCCAATTTCAGAAGGCCTGGGGGCCAGGCAGTGTGCCCCTGAGAGGGCAGTGTGTGAAGCTCTATGTGTAAAGCCAAAGGTACAATAGAGAACCCAGAAATTTGAAAAAGCCAGGAGCATGGATCCTCTAAGGAAACCTACAAGGAGGAAGCAAAGTGGGCCTGAGAGGAAAGCCTTGGGACCTATAACTACTGGAAGTGCCTTGTGTGTGGAGTTACTCAAGCCTTTTGGAGCTCACAACAAGATTGCTTCAGACACTGAGTGTGGATTTTGTACTTGTTTTGGTTGCACTCCTTTGAATCCCATTTGTACCTTTTTAAATAGTCAAGTTTATTTTGTACTATTGTATGTTGGAAATGTTTAACTTTGCTTTCATTTTGTACAGGGGTTACAACTATGAGTTTGCCTTAGATCTCAGAGGAGACTTGGGACTTGGAAATTTCAGCAATGCTGAAACTGTTAGGAGTTTGACAACTCTTGGAGATGGACTAAATGTCTTTTGCATAAAGGATGTACATGAGTCTTTGGGGTTTAGGGTTGGAATGTTATGGTTTGTGTCTGAGTGTCCCCCCAAAACCTTATGCAGTTATGGAAGTGACTGAATCTAGTGTATGTGATTGGTTTGTTGTCTAGCACCAGGATTGGTGGTGTAAGTGCTATGCTGGCCCAGGGGCAGGTGGCTGGCATACAGTATAAGGGGAAGATAATATTCAAAATGAAATCAAACTCACTGTAACATAAGTGAAGGACATTGATTGGCTGATAGGTTGACTGGATACAACTGTGTATAAAATCAATGATCTTAAAAATAGGACAATATTACCCCCCGTAAGCATGAGAGAAGAAGAGATGAGAAAAATACAACATAACAGTACATTCTGGATTTCCATATGGAATTTTTAAAAGCTGAAACACAGATAACTGCCTATCAGAAGTAAACAAAAGAGAAAATGGAGCGGAGGAAATATTTAAGGCAATGAGGGGCCCAGAACATACTAAAATGAGTAACAGGTATCAAATCACAAATCCAGGAAACTCAGAAAATAGCAAGTGGAGTAAGCATCATCAACAACAGTAAAAGTCAACTAGGAATGTGATATTTAAACTTCAGAAAACCAAAGCCATAAAGGTCTTCTTAGGAAAAAATTCATGAATGATACATTGTAGGTGTTGGATTACAAATCTCTCTCTCTCTCTCTCTCTCTCTCTCTCTCTCTCTCTGTCATCTTTCATTCTATACTATCTATCTATCTATAATTTTTTACATAAGAGAAACCATGCTTTATATTTAAGTTTGTGTATCTGAGTTGCAGACAATGTATTTAAAAGTTGACCTTGATTTAGTGTCTTATGTGTTTTGTATATTTTTTGGCCTATTGGTCTAATTTTCAACCTGTATTTATGATAATTAACTTTATAAGGTCTTACAAGATAAATAAATGAAACTGAGGATGGAAAAATAAAAGAGGCATGGAGGGAAGGGGGAAAATAGAACCGAAATGTGTTGTGTATAGGTACTAATTTCCTGCAGTGAATATAATCATTATCTACTGCAAACAAGAAGTTAAAAAGAAAAAGAAAAAATACTCATGAACATGGCATGGTGGAGCATACCAGGTTATGTGGCTCAGTGCAAAACCCTGAGTTTAATCCCCAGTACCACTAATGGTGATGATGATGTTGATGATAATAATAATTATTATTATTCATGAGTTTCAACTTTAAAACAACATTTCATATGAAACTATGCAATAAAATAAAGAATAGAGTATAATGTTTAAGGACCAGAAGAAAAGTAAAACTTACTGTATTTCCAAAAGAGTGATCTTCAAAATGAAAGAGAAGTGGAAAATTTCTCCAAATAAATAAAAAGTGAGAGATTATCTGACATACAGCAACAGTTCATCATTTGAAATTTGATCGGTATATTCCACTACATTAACAATTTCAAATGCTGTACTCAGTTATAAATCTAATGAAATAATCTGAAGACCAATGTGGACAGCTACAAAATAATAGCACCAATTCAAAAAAGTCATTTCAGACCAATTATTCATTCATATGCAAAGGTATGAATGTAGGTACAGATCTACATCCTAAACTTTAAAAGTGGGTTTTAGACATGAATGTAAAATGCAAAGTATAACTTTGAAATAAAACAAGTAAAAATTTGAAATGAATTTTCATTTTTCAAAGAATTTTTAGATACAATGCCCAGATCATGTTTCTTGAGATAAAAGCATGATATATGGACTGAACTTATAAATTACTCTGCTTGAGTCTTTGTGAAAACATTGAAAAACAAACCAGAAGCCAGGAGAAAATAATTGCAAAACACATATCTGTTAAAAGATGCTTATTTAAGTGCACAGTAAATATTATTAATCAATAATGAATTTAAAATGAAACGATCTGAACAAAGAACAAAGAATATGTAGAGGTAGCAAATAAGCAGAAGAAAAGTTTAACTTCGTTTGTCATTTAGGAAACTGCAGGTTAGACAAAAATGAGGCACTATTATACAAGATACATTATAGTGACAAAAATACACAGTCTAACAATATCAAATGCTATCAATTATTTAGAGGGATAGAAATTCTTACAACACATGAAAAGTCAAAATAATACACCTGTTTGGGAAAAAATAGAAAACTTTTCATTAGTTAAATAAGTCTTATCAAATCATTCAATAACCATCCTCCTAGGTAATTTTGAAACTGATTTAATATTCATGACCATATCTGCATGTGAATATTCATAGCAAATTTATTTATATTAATCAAAACTAGAATCAAAAAACATGTTCTTCAACAGGTAAGTATATAAACAAAATATAGTTTGTGCATACAGTGATATATTACTTAACAATGTAAAATGTGGATGAATCTTAAATGTGTAACGCTAAATTATATCAGCCAGTATAAAAAGATTCTATTAACTTAATAGAATATTAAGTTGGAGAAGAAGCACTTGAGAAGAGGCAAAACATAAAGAATATAATTTAAATGATTTTTAGTGGCTTAGAGTTGGAGTAGTATTGAATTGATGAAGAAAAGGAAATTGTGTAGAGTGGTAGGTATATTTTTTATTATTGTGTAGTGAATATAAAATACTAAGCATATATTAAATTTCATTGATCTTTATATCAAAAATTGAAATGTTATTGAAACGTTATTGAAATAGGAATTCTAAAACACCATTCTGTAACTAGAAATCTGATGTGAAAATACAAAATGTGAACAAAAATCCAAATATATCACAATATGGGAGTGAGATGTAAGAATAAGAACCTGGCCTAAATATCCCTGGAAATGAATATAATAAAATCAAAGGTGAAAAGAATTGCTCTAGCACTAATATTCAGTGGTTAGTCAAGTTGGATCCCATGGGGACAGAAGTTAACCATGCTTAAAACTGCAGAACATGAATACTGGAATTAAACAAATGGTGGCAAAAAGAGGAGGCTGATTTATCACTGTTGACATGTTTAAAGATAGCAAATGGAAAATGCTGGAACAGTCAATGGATAATGGATGAGAGTGGCAGATTTCATATGAATTAATGTTCTGATTAACATAGAGGCAGATATTTTCAAATAGATATATTCATGGTTTACTATACACTCATAATTTGCTGTGTCAGAAAAACAACATACTTGTTTTCATATCCAGTTTAATGTTGCATTCGAAAGGTTAGTCTCTGACATGCTTCTCATATTTGGCAAAGCATTCATATTCCTGACCCCTGTTACCAGCAATGAAGCTTTGTTTTATATGATATATACATGTATCCATAAAGAGCTTCATGTGGAATTGGAGACTACATAAAAATCAAGTGCAATAAATAATCAAATATAATTCTAAAAGTCAAAGAAGATGAATTAAGTTGAGCATGTTCTCAAAATAAAGTGAGAATATGAATGGAAATCGAGGAAGATTTCAAAATACTTCTGAAAACTACCTACCTTGCATTCAGAGTTGCACAATAGCCACATAGGAAGGAGAAAATATTAAACAATAATGATAATATTATAATTTAAACTAGACTCATGCCTGCTGAGATGTTGGCCTAGTACCACACACATTCTGCTTTTTTGAAGGAAAAGTTTCTCTTGAATTTGGGGATGAGGGAGGTGATTCTGCTTCACAGATCTTGAGAGTTAATATTACTGCAACTACTATTATAATTATTATTAGCTCCTTACAAACATAGCCTTTACTTGTTTTCAAATAATAATCTGACATTCTGGATTAGAATCTATGCACTTCAATAGAACTGATTCTTCAACAACGTATTTTCAATCTTCTAAACTAATCATAAGGATGCTAATTAATCAAAATAGTAGAGATAAACATAATGTAATTTCTATTAAGGAACAAATAATTCCTGTTCCTGGATTTACACAGTGCACTTTGAAATTCTCCCTTTACATTAAAAAATAAAAGGAATTGTGTACAATAGTGTTGTGAATTATCTATGTTTTGATACCTTACTGTAAGAATTTGAAGAGCCATTCAGTTTTTAAAAAGTTCTATGGTTGTGCAACATCGGCCGTTTCTTGGGGATAATATTTTCATTCAATTATGTCTGTAAGTACCATAATTTCTATTGATGAACATAGATTGACATAGTTGTTTAAGCAGATAATGAACTAAATGTTACACAGCATACAATTTTCCTCTTCATTTACCTTAATTTATTCTAGTTGTAAATGCCACTGACTTCCATGATTACAGAATAAATCTCACTGTAGGATCAATTAGTATTCTTTAGAATTAAACAGGCTATTTTATAATTATATCCATTGAATATTATGTTTTAATTTAGCTTAGCTGTGGTAAAGTACTGGATCCCAGAAACTGACATGAAGGATTATATTTGATCAATTTTAAATATAATTATAAAAATCATGAAAAATTGTCATTTTTCCTTACAATCCATAACTTTTCAATTTTCTGAAAGTATGTATGTAATGAAAATCCTTTCTGGATTTAGAATATAGTCAGTTTTTGATATTAGATAGCATGTTTTTAAAATAAAAATAATGTACATTTTTGTATTTCTGAAATTTTCTAATTATATTATTTCTTTATAAGATTTAGAAAATGATTTAATGACATTTCTCATCATTCATCATTTATAACAATTACTTTTGTTCCAAACAAAAATATTGTATTAAGAGGAAGTCAACTTTAAAAAGAGCAAATTACAATTTTTTTTACTTAAAAAATATGAAGTTATAAAATAAATATTCTTTTAAACTAGTTCATCTCAAATGATTTGGTTATCAAATTTCTTATTCTCTAAAAATATATATTCTGCATAACAAAAATCTTTGGTTTATGTGTCTTACCTATATCGGTATTTGTCAGAGTAGAAATTAAAACAGAGATTTTATAATACAAGAATGCATATGTACGTATTTTGATAACTGTCAGAGCATTGGCCTAATCACATCCTCATTCTCATGTAACCTTTGGAAAGCAGTTCACTCATGAGAAAATGAAATTAAAAGTGTTGAATGTCCTTGAGATCTTTACACAACCAGCTGAAAAATCTGCTAAATGTAAAACAAATGTAAAATGTAATTTCATTAGACTCAAATTAACTTTAAAGGTAACACATTTCTTTTTCTCCTATTGGTTGTTGTGGACTATAAAATAACTTATGAAAAAATATGTATCATAAGCAAATCTTCATAAAACCCTATAAGTCTTGAGTTGGCACTTTTGATTTTTTTTAATTGAGTGTGATTAAGAAGATGGAAAAACAGCTTTTGAGTAAAAAGATACAGTTTTTACAATTCTCAGCAATTTCCCAATTTATTTCTATTTGCATTGTATGATTTTAAATGTTATCATAGTCATTGGCTTCTCTGTATATTTCTGTAAATCCAGTAAACATGTCAACAAGTGTTCGTTGAAGAATACAATTTCTATGTGTTTCTTCATGGAAAATAGCAAAAAGTCTTCATGGTTTATATGATCAAATTTCTTTAAAATTTATATGAAATATTATTGATCATTAACTCCTTTGATAAACTGCTGTATAGATTTTGCAATAAAAAAGAACAAACATGTATTTGTGTGTAAAATAGATACACAATGCGTGATATACACAGAATGATAGATTAGTAGACTTGTGAGGTTTATACTGATATGGAAGATGAAATTTCATGCCTCATATATTTAAAGGAATTCATTTAAGCTCTGTTATTGACATCATAGTAATTACCACATTATTGACAATTGAATGAACTAAGGTTTGATACAGGAAAGCGAATATCATTGATATTAATGATTAAAAATATATCACAAAAAAGAGACAGAATAATGAAAACATTCAAAAAGCAACTGTTATTGTTTTGATCTTTAATGTCCCTCAAAAGTTTCACCTGTTTGGAAGGTGATGGGTCATTTGGGTGTTTTATTCAGCAGTGGATTTGTCCACTGATGATTTCAGAAACAGAATGGGTTGTTAAGAGGTGGGGCCTGGTTGGAGGTGATCCCTGGAGGCGAGTCCTGAAAGAGTGTTCTTATCCCTCGCTCCTCCCTTAACCTTCTGCTTCCTGACCACTGTGAGGGGAGCAGACTTCCTCTGTCATTCCCATGGGCTGAAACTACAGAAACAAAACCAAAATAAACCTCTCCTCCTTAAGTTGCTGGTGATGAGTATGATTCTCTTCCAGCAACGGGAAAGCTAACTGATAAAAGATACTGATGAAATTACCCTGTGAGACACTGTTTCAAATAAAATCTGAAAGTCAAGTAAAAACCATCCAGTGAACAGATGAAAGAGTCCTCTTCTGTTGTCAGAGAGAATTTATGAAGCTTAACATTCACAATGGACAGAATTAAATGAGTTTAGCAATACTGACATGAGGTGAGGTTACAAAACGAGCACATATGATATATTCAAGGGTGTATACATTCATCTCCAAAGCAGAAATATACATTAACAGTCCCACTTTAAAAGAAATTGGGTGGCTATTGTGGAATGTCAAGGAGGGTACTATTAATCTTAACTGAGAGCTTCAGGTGCAAAATAGGGCTAAGGTTTTCATGGGCAAAACAACTTATAAGCCATGTTCTGTATGTTGCTCTTGTCAGTGTTGTGGTGAAAACTATTTTAATATGCCTATAACTTTTAGCTTATAATTTCAATTTATCACAGATTTTGGGGGAAATAAGATTTTAGGCGAATTAGGTAAAAGTATAAACTGAGGCATTACCGTTTAGAGAATTCCTGGTGATTTTATCATTTTATTTTTTTTCCAAAGAGTTGGCCTTTACTTCTTAAGACTATGCAAACTAATTTAGTTTTTATTCAAAAAATGTTAAAATCACATACATGTTGACTCTTATTTTTGTTTTCCCACTTCTTAAATAATATACATTCATTGTCATGCTTAATATAACATTTATATCTGTAATTATGTAGCTCAATCTTTTGTTCTAAATAGAAACAAGTAAAAATAAAAGGCAAGCACACACACTTGCATTACATTTACTTATATCTAGTAGACCTAAACAAAAGCCAGAACATACTCATTATATGGGTGATCATAAAAGTGGCTGTAGTAATGTTTTCCTAGTACTATGAAGTTCTGATTCTCTTCTGTATTGTTTGGATTGATTCCCGTTTAACACATTATTGGCTGAAGTTGTTTCTCATTTTGGTGACTTTGTCCCTAGGAAAACAACAAAAATCTTTATGGTTTCTATTAAACATGATGGAAAGATCAGTCATATAAA